>JAVYIG010004502.1:0-159911 GCA_035222895.1 Strongylocentrotus droebachiensis | reverse complement strand
ATCAATGTTACCTTGTTCGGGAAAGTGCAAGAGGAGCTTTAGGTTACCCACCTGTCTTTGGATAAGTGATAATGAACACGTCATCCGATCGGAGTTTGAAATTCTTGATCTGCTCAATACACTTCTTGGTAAAGAAAAAGCTCATGATGGTGTTGTCGTACTCGTAGCAATTTTTGGCAACATGTGCCGGAGCCTCGGCGAGGAGGGATGACATCTCCCCGGTCCAAGACCGGACAGGTTCTAAACAAAACAACAACAGAAACGCATAGAAATTATTAGAATTGTTCGCAATGAATCATTTTAATGATTTATTATTTTATTATTATCATCATCATTACTAGAATTAGTGATTAATCGAATTTACTATTGTTGTTAATATTGTAACTTTTTTTAGTAAAATTAGAGATTGACATTAACGTTTAAAGATTGGCATCAAAGTGAAGATGAGGAGGCGCAATGGGTCAGTGGTAGAGCGCAGTGATAGAGTAGTGGTCTCGTAACCGGGCTTGAAACCAAGTCGATGCGGTTTAGTGCCCTTTGGTAAGGCATTAATCCTCATTACCCAGTCCCTCTGCGATGGCTTAAAGCCATCCGTCAACTGATTGCTAATTTATACAAGCATACACATGCTTTCTTAGCAGTCAGGTAAAACACACAAACAAACAAACAGATCGATATCAAACTCGAGTCTAGATTGACATCAAACCCAATATATTGGTATTAATTTCAAGTTAAGATCTGACTAAATTCAAGAAGAGATCGCGTCTAACTAAAGAACTAATATTAATGGCATCAAAGTCAAGATGAGATAAATATCAAAGTCGACTTTCATAATGAAGACAACGTCCAGGAATCGCATTGGGTAGCGATTGATTGATTGATTGATTGATTCTTATCGCGGTAACTTAATTCGCATCTCTTCATGAAGCCGAGCCCTTTCTTTAACGCCACACTTCACCTTAGAAATGAGTTATTCAGAGTCAAACAAACTAATAAGGATTCTCTCTCTAATATGATTCTCTAGTATGATTCTCTCTCTAGTATGATTCTCTCTCTATTATGATTCTCTCTCTAATATGATTCACTAGTATGATTCTCTCTCTAATATAATTCTCTCTCTAATATGATTCTCTCTCTAATATAATTGTCTCTCCCTTTATTGTTATTCTCTCTCTAATATGATTCTCTCTCTAAAATGATTCTCTAATATGATTCTCTCTCTAAGATGATTCTCTAATATGATTTTCTTTCTAATATGATGCTCTCTCTAATATGTTTGTCTCTCCCTTTATTGTTATTCTCTCTCTAATATGATTCTCTCTCTAATATGATGCTCTCTCTAATATGATTCTCTTTCTGATATGATGCTCTCTCTATTATGAGTTTATAATATGATTCTCTAATATGATTCTCTTTAAAATATGTTTGTCTCTCTAATATGATTCTCTAATATATTTCTCTAATATGATTCTCTCTCTAATATGTTTGTCTCTCCCTTATTGTTATTCTCTCTCTAATATGTTTGTCTCTCCCTTATTGTTATTCTCTCTCTAATATGATTCTCTCTCTCTCTAATATGTTTGTCTCTCCCTTTATTGTTATTCTCTCTCTAATATGATTCTCTCTATAATATGATTCTCTCTCTAATATGTTTGTCTCTCCCTTCATTGTTATTCTCTCTCTAATATGATTCTCTCTCTAATATGATTCTCTCTCTAATATGATTCACTCTCTAATATGATGCTCTCTCTAATATGATTCTCTTTCTGATATGATGCTCTCTCTCTAATATGAGTTTATAATATGATTCTCTCTCTAATATGATTCTCTCTAAAATATGTTTGTCTCTCTAATATGATTCTCTAATATGATTCTCTCTCTAATATGTTTGTCTCTCCCTTATTGTTATTCTCTCTCTAATATGATTCTCTCTCTCTCTAATATGTTTGTCTCTCCCTTTATTGTTGTTCTCTCTCTAATATGATTCTTTCTCTAAAATGATTCTCTAATATGATTCTCTTTCTAATATGATTCTCTCTCTAATATGTTTGTCTCTCCCTTTATTGTTATTCTCTCTCTAATATGATTCTCTCTCTAATATGATTCTCTCTCTAATCTGATTCTCTAATATGATTCTCTCTCTAATATGTTTGTTTCTCCCTTACTGTTATTCTCTCTCTAATATGATTCTCTCTCTAATACGATTCTCTCTCTAATATAATTCTCTAATATGATTCTCTCTCTAATATGTTTGTCTCTCCCTTACTGTTATTCTCTCTCTAATATGATTCTCTCTCTGATATGATGCTCTCTCTAATATCATTCTATAACATGATTCTCTCTCTAATAAATAATAATAATAATAAAAACGTTACTTATAAAGCGCTTACCACCGAAGTCTCTAATATGATTCTCTCTAAAATATGTTCGTCTCTCTAATATGATTCTCTAATATGATTCTCTAATACGATTCTCTCTCTAATATGTTTGTCTCTCCCTTATTGTTATTCTCTCTCTAATATGATTCTCTCTCTCTCTAATATGTTTGTCTCTCCCTTTATTGTTATTCTCTCTCTAATATGATTCTCTCTCTAAAATGATTCTCTAATATGATTCTCTTTTTAATATGATGCTCTCTCTAATATGATTCTATAATATGATTCTGTCTCTAATATGATTCTATAATATGATTCTCTCTCTAATATGTTTGTCTCTCCCTTATTGCTATTCTCTCTCTAATATGATTCTCTCTCTAATATGATTCTCTCTCTAATATGTTTGTCTCTCCCTTATTGTTATTCTCTCTCTAATATGATTCTCTCTCTAATATGATTCTCTCTCTAATATGTTTGTCTCTTTAATATGATTCTCTAATATGATTCTCTAATATGATTTTCTAATATGATTCTCTCTCTAATATGTTTGTCTCTCCCGTATTGTTATTCTCTCTCTAATATGATTCTCTCTCTCTAATATATTTGTCTCTTCCTTTATTGTTATTCTCTCCCTTTATTGTTATTCTCTCTTTAATATGATTCTCTCTCTAAAATGATTCTCTAATATGATTCTCTTTCTAATATGATGCTCTCTCTAATATGATTCTATAATATGATTTTCTCTCTAATATGATTCTCTCTATAATATGTTTGTCTCATTAATATGATTCTCTAATATGATTCTCTAATATGATTCTCTAATATGATTCTCTAATATGATTCTTTAATATGATTCTCTCTCTAATATGTTTGTCTCTCCCTTATTGCTATTCTCTCTCTAATATGATTCTCTCTCTAATATGATTCTCTCTCTCTAATATTTTTGTCTCTCCCTTATTGTTATTCTCTCTCTAATATGATTCTCTCGCTGATACGATTCTCTCTCTTATATGATTCTCTAATATGATTCTCTCTCTAATATGATTCTCTCTCTAATACGATTCTCTCTCTAATATAATTCTCTAATATGATTCTCTCTCTAATATGTTTGTCTCTCCCTTACTGTTATTCTCTCTCTAATATGATTCTCTCTCTGATATGATGCTCTCTCTAATATCATTCTATAACATGATTCTCTCTCTAATAAATAATAATAATAATAAAAACGTTACTTATAAAGCGCTTACCACCGAAGTCTGTAATATGATTCTCTCTAAAATATGTTTGTCTCTCTAATATGATTCTCTAATATGATTCTCTAATACGATTCTCTCTCTAATATGTTTGTCTCTCCCTTATTGTTATTCTCTCTCTAATATGATTCTCTCTCTCTCTAATATGTTTGTCTCTCCCTTTATTGTTATTCTCTCTCTAATATGATTCTCTCTCTAAAATGATTCTCTAATATGATTCTCTTTTTAATATGATGCTCTCTCTAATATGATTCTATAATATGATTCTGTCTCTAATATGATTCTATAATATGATTCTCTCTCTAATATGTTTGTCTCTCCCTTATTGCTATTCTCTCTCTAATATGATTCTCTCTCTAATATGATTCTCTCTCTAATATGTTTGTCTCTCCCTTATTGTTATTCTCTCTCTAATATGATTCTCTCTCTAATATGTTTGTCTCTTTAATATGATTCTCTAATATGATTCTCTAATATGATTTTCTAATATGATTCTCTCTCTAATATGTTTGTCTCTCCCTTATTGTTATTCTCTCTCTAATATGATTCTCTCTCTCTAATATGTTTGTCTCTCCCTTTATTGTTATTCTCTCTCTAATATGATTCTTTCTCTAAAATGATTCTCTAATATGATTCTCTTTCTTATATGATGCTATCTCTAATATGATTCTATAATATGATTTTCTCTCTAATATGATTCTCTCTATAATATGTTTGTCTCATTAATATGATTCTCTAATATGATTCTCTAATATGATTCTCTAATATGATTCTCCAATATGATTCTCTCTCTAATATGTTTGTCTCTCCCTTATTGCTATTCTCTCTCTAATATGATTCTCTCTGTAATATGTTTGTCTCTCCCTTATTGTTATTCTCTCTCTTATATGATTATCTCGCTGATACGATTCTCTCTCTAATATGATTCCCTCTCTAATATGATTCTCTCTCTAATATGTTTGTCTCTCCCTTACTGTCATTTTCATGATTTTCGTGCTTTTATAAACACAGTAATTACAAAGAATAAAGAATAAAGCTGATTTCCCTTGCAGCAATAATATATTTTGACAAACCGAAGGCGTACGATCGCCAGATCTAGAGGTATTTAGATCTAGAGGTCTATAGCAGCTGCATTTTTCTGTCTCAGAAATTCTTTAATGGTAGGATACTGGAAGCACTGGCGTACTGATGGGGGGGGGGGGGTGGTTATTTGACCCGCGAAATAACATTGAAATGTGATTTATTTCTAGATTTTCTGGGTTAGTTTCGTCAGAGGCGGCATTCTTCATTTAGGGGGGGGACACTATGCCCCCACTTTTTCAGGTTTCCCTAAAGTGCCCCTTTATCCTTTGTACATGTCCTTTTCCCTTCTGATAATTTTTAATGGTAGGAATTCATGGAAGGGTACTGGAAGCACTGTACTTGCGTCCTGATGGAGGAGGGGGCAGTTGACCCGCGAAATAAAATTGAAATGTGGTAATTTCTAGATTTGCTAGGTTACTTTCGCACAGTCCAAAATAGATTCTTGTTGTAGGTCTTGTTGCAAGCGCAAGGAAAATCATCTTTATTCTTTAGAACAGCTCTCAAAATACTCACAATTTCCTGTTTCCTGTCATGACTGTGTTTATAAAAGAATAATGAATACATAAAATAACAATTTCATCTAAGATCATGAAGATGAGGGATTTTAGATCTAGAAATCATGAGGGGAAAAAGTGTGGCGAGTTGTCCGAAAAGGCACCCCACCCTGGACAACTCGCCTGTGGCGAGTTGTCCAGGGTATTGTGGCGAGATGTCTAGGGTATTGTGGCGGGTTGTCTTGGGGCGGGTTGTAATTGTGGCGAGTTGTCTGGATCCCGTTGTTGACATATGCGAGTTGACCTTTGGCTTTTCCTTTCAAGCTAAGTAGCTCATTGTTTACGGCGCGTCCCGTTATAAGCTTTGCGCTGCTCCCAATGAATTACCAGCAGTATTAAAATTTTGTGTATGGAAAGGTCTCGGCGAAAATCAATATCTGTAGGACAGACATCGCGGAGCTGCATACGCTGCTGTACAAATTTCATGTAAGAGAAAACTTGACATGCATGCTTATGAAAAAATACAATTATAATGAATAATATGAAAGTTTAAAAAAAATGAGTAATG
This sequence comes from Strongylocentrotus droebachiensis, assembly GCA_035222895.1. Lineage (NCBI taxonomy): Eukaryota > Metazoa > Echinodermata > Echinoidea > Camarodonta > Strongylocentrotidae > Strongylocentrotus > Strongylocentrotus droebachiensis. Next base: position 154,138 of record JAVYIG010004502.1, on the reverse strand, counting down.
GATAATGATAGTATATACTTAGGAAATACCCTCAAATCCACTAGTTTAGTGAATTAGTGGCGGGGAAAGTTAATTTTAGGCTTGTAAAGACATCATTTACATGCCTATTATGGGAACCTGGTATACCAGGTTCCCGTCTGTGAGTGAGCTCCACGGGAGCCTGGTATACCAGGTTCCCGGAAGGAACGGGATATGATTCTCTCTCTAATATGTTTCTCTCGATTAAGCAACTTGCCTTTAGTTCCCGCCATGTTCGGATCCCGATCCCTCTCTTCTTACTGACGAAAAATTATTTTATCGCTGTAGAGCTCCTACAGGGCCTATATCACTGAGCGGCGAATGCTTGCGAACGTAGCGAATTTGGGGTTTCGCCAGAGTTTGTAAAATGTTGTAAAAGGTTGCAAGAAAGATCGCAAACAGTTTTCTTTGTTGTAAACAGTTTTTCTTGTCGCAAAGAAATTTTGAACATGTTCAAAATTTCTTTGCGAATTTATTTTTCCGCAAACGTTTGCAAACAGTTGTAAGCGTTTGCAAAACAGTTGCAAGCCTTTGCAAACGGTTGTTAAACGGTTTTGCCCTTTGTTTTCGTCAGTTCTCTGTGTTTCGCCAAAGCTAGCGACCACGTTACCATATGGTTCCTTTATAAAATCGACCCATTGAGTACCAGTAGTTAGCAAAAGGTCTCAAACGTTCACAAATAGTGGCAAAGGATTGGCAAATAGTTGCTAATCTTCGCAAAAGTTGTCGCTAACATTTTGTTCACAGTCGCTAATAGTCGCCAACTGCCTTTCGCAAACACTTTCGGAGACATTCGCTCAAATGTTGCTAATTGTCGCTAAACGTCACTTAATGTCGCTGATTTTCGCCAACATTAGTCAGAAAAGTTGGCGAATCCAAATTCGCAACGTTCGCAAGCATTCGCTGCTCAGTGAGATAGGCCCTTACCCGATTTCACCGTCAATATAGAGTACCGACAGAACTCTTAGAATGTCACCTTTTTGTCCACCTTCTTTCCTCACATGATTGATTCAACGCAAGCCTATAAAGGACATGGTACTCTAACCTTTGGGCTTGTAATTTCTACAGTAGGAGTAGATCAAAGTTCAGTGCGGGTTCAGCCTACAACTTGTACACAACCTCGTACAAAGAACACTGTGAACATAACTGACAAAGAAAGCGGAAAAAATAAACAGTTCCTCAGGTAGACAAAGGAACATCCCTTCACTGCTATTATGTAAAAATGTGTAGAACAGGTGTCACATGCATATTCACTTTTTACATAATAGCAGTGAAGGGATGTTCCTTTGTCTACCTGAGGAACTGTATATTTTGTCAGCTTTCTTTGTCAGTCATGTTCTAAGTGCATAGGCCTAGATGCTATCGTCGATCCAACAGAGCAAAAATACGAAGAGAGGACCAGAAATTACGCCCTCTCACATTGCCTGGCGAAAATCATCCAACGACGATGGTAAACACCATAAAAACCAACACAAACATCAACAACAACTTTGCATTTAAACTTTCAGAAGTAGGAGTACATAAAAATTAAGTGCCCTAATCATGTTAAGTATATTTTACGAAACTACAAAGAAACGCCTTTTAAAGAATCATAGCGAAAGGATCGGACAGACTAGAAAACAACATCGTATTGAAGTTTGTAAGAGGTGGGAAGTTCGCTTACGAACCCCGCCCACTAAAAGTTTTCAATTACCCCTAGAGTGCCCATTTTTAGATAGGAAAAGTGACCCCCTTTTACTTTAGATAAGTTCCCCCATTTATTTCGAATATGTGCCCGTTCCTAATTCTTAGAAGGGCCCTTTACCACTTCTTCTAAGTGCCCCTTCACGTTTGATAATTGCCCCTATTCAAATCTGAAAGGTGCCCTATTTTAACTTTAAAAAATGCCCCTTTCCTTTGTAATAAGTGCCACTTCCCCTCCTGATAGGTGCCCCTATTCATTTCATATGAGTGCCCCTTTTCACCTCTGATAAAAGCCCTCGTTTATTTTGACACGTGCCCCCTTCTTCTTGTTAATAAGTGCCCTTTTTCTTTTGTTATAAAAGCCTTTTCCCCCTTCTCATGAATCCCCCTTCTCATACCTATGATAAATGCCTCTATCACACACGGATACGTGCCACTTTTCCTTCGAAAAGTGCTCCTATTTTCTTTCTAATAAATGCCCCTTTTCTTTTGTTATAAAAGCCCTTTCCCCCTTCTCATGAATCCCCCTTCTCATACCTATGATAAATGCCTCTATCACACTCAGATAGGTGCCACTTTTCCTTCGAAAAGTGCTCCTATTCTCTTTCTAATAAGTGCCCTTTTTCATTCTCACATGTGCCCCTATTCAACTAAAATGAGTGCTCTATTTCAGGTACTTTAAGTGCCCCCTAACACCTCTGATACGTGCTTATTCACCTCTTATAATTGCCTCTTTTCAAATCGGAGAGGTGCCTCTTATATTTTGACCAGTTCCTCTTTTCCTTTGTATGCCCCCTATCTTAAAAGTGCCCCTTTTTTAATCTCTGGTGAATGCCCCTATTTAAATTTGAGAGGTGTCCCTTTAACTTTGAAATGAGAGCCTCTTTTATTTTGACACGTGTCCCCCATTTTCATTTCTAATAACTAACATTTTCCTGGTTCTCATAAGTGCCCCTTTCACCTCAGATGGATGCCTCTTATCAGGGGCGAAAAATGCCCATTTTCACATCTGATAATTCCCCTTTATACTTTGACATCTGCTCCTTTTCTTTTCTAATAAGTGCCCTTTTTCATTTGGACAAGTCCCGTTTTTTCCTTTCACGATAAAATGTGTTCCTAATTTAAAGCGACTAAGATCAACTTTTTCTTTAATTTCACGCAAAGCTCGCAAGCTTGCATTTAAAGTTGAAACTGCAAAGATATGATGCTTAAGCGGTATCTTGGACCATGTAAAGAGAGAGCGAATTATTGAAACCATCACTGATATAATGTAATCACAATTAAGGGGTACATACCAACGTCTAAAAATTGTATATTTTCGCTTTGAGGTTTCCCTTTGTAGGTGGTTAAGTGTCACTTTTCCCAGAAAGTGCTCTTTTTTGTTGGTGCCCTCCCCCCACTTTGAAAGACGCTACGCCACCCCTGACTAAAATGGGCCCCTGGTTCTTATTGCGTGTCAATTTTCTCAAATTTATATGGAACTCTCGTCTTAAACATGGCGCCTTTGTGAGTTAAAGAAGTCGCCTTCTCGCTGCACGTTTAAGTTTCCGTACAAATATGTTACATTTGTGTTTTGCTATATATATATTCAACGTTTCGTTTTACGACGTTTAGGCTACAAAAATGTATGACTTATTGAATATTTCTACTAGTTTCGTATAGCCATACGATGAATTTTGGGGGTAACATTCATTGTGTTTCCGTTCGTTGTGAACAATACGTGAGCATTGTGTGCAATGTATTTCGTGAAAGGAAAACAAAACTTTTGAGTAAACAACTTGAGTAAACATAACAATATGAACATTGGCCAAGTGTTTTGTTGGTTTTTAGTAGTCTAGACTTCAGTTTTTTCCATATGGAAACGTTGTATCATCCGTTCAATCTGACTTGCGTGCATAGAACAAATAAGCATTTTTCCAAGAAAAGGTGAAGTTTTTAAAAACGTGCGTTTCTTTCGGGTAACATTTCATGAAGTATAATATAAAAAGACCATATGCAAATTTTCTGTACTTTTGTCGGAAAAAATAGATTTATCCAGCACAATGTCGTCTCTTTTTGCGTTGGAGAAGAGCAAATAGCAAGGTTCAATCACACTTTGGCCGCTCTCGCAAGCTCTCACTCGCTTCACTGTGGTCAAGCGACTTTGGGGCAAGCGGTTAATGAAAATACTAATAGTTAGCTTTCTTCTGGTATTAAACTTGTTTTGATTGATTGTATAATTTTGTCGGAATAAAGGAAACAAAAAGGCTTGACCAATAACTTATCAGCGTCTGAATTGACCTTTTGACCTTGAATTCCCTGATGCAAGCGCACTAATGACGTCATCTTCGCTAAATCGGTGTCCTTTATCGTAAAATGCTACACTTTCACATTGTTTATACATCTTTTAAAATTATTAGTAAGATATAACATATTTTGTCTGTTATCACTGAAGTTTTGGGTTTTATTTAATTAGTAATTTTAAAATAAGAGCCATTTTACTGTTTTCATTTACTGGATCGTACCATTAAAGTCGCAGGGTAGAAAGATGCATTTTCCAACCGCGCCAAATTTAGTTTACGTTCCGACATTCTGTTAAATGGGTTCGTGTTGTTAAGAATCCGCGGCTTTCTGCTCTACTAAACGTCCACATGCGGAGTCGTTTATCAACTAAATTATTTAAATGTATGGATGCTTCCTTCCCAGGTGTTTGTGCTGTTGAAGCATTTCGTTCACCTGCATTCTTTGTACTCTAATTGCCAGAACGCAAATTACATGTTGGTTTTATAGTTTCATCGGAGTCGTTTATCAACTAAATTATTCAAATATATGAATGCTTCCTCCCCACGTGTTTGTGCTGTTTATGCATTTCAATTACCTGGTATTATTCTTTGTACTCCAATTGTTAGAATACAAAATGCATTTTTGGTTTGAAAGTTTCATGCAATAAGTAAATCAATACAAGAGTATGTTCTGCACAATAAAAACAATGTGTGTCCCTATTGTAAAATGTAATGTGTCCCCTCATTTTGTAATAGTTAATTTACCCATTCACATAATGGAACTACCTGCCCGATGAAGCCAGTAGCCCATAACCCCTGAGCACTCAACACCATGTGGGAGTCAGTTTGTGATCAACTTCTTTTATGAGACAAATACAAGCAAACGTTTCCATATGCCCTGCTGATATGTTTATCTATGATCATGGTAATTTCGGATTTTAGAATGCGTTGCTAAAATTTCCTTGTTACTATTTATTCAGTGTTTAGATAATTATGCGCTCCGAGATTGGGAAGAATTGCGTCTAAAAATGTTGAATATTAAAAAATCTAAAAGAATCGCTAACACTCGGATGCATGTTGTGCTCCCTTGCAAATTATGGGGTATATTGGGTAATACAATGTTTGTCTAATTGGTGAGAAAAAGGAACATTGGTATAAAACCACCGCTTGGTCGCTTTCCCTTTTCGCTTGTTTAAGTATTTATCAAACTTAAGTGAAATTTCAAGCTAAAGATAGTCAACTACTCTGAAAGAAATCAAACAAAAATCCGAACAGCGGAATGGTGAGATCATGTTTGAATGAAAACAAAATTTGAAAGTTGTAATCATTATACATATGGGAAAGTCGAATTGGCTAAATTGGTAAGGTCACTGTGACATACTGCCGGACTACTTTCTCATTTCTTAACACCCTAAATGATAAAAATGTCAATTTGTCAAAATGTGTAAAACAGGAAGGTCTTTTCCTTTTAGAGGACCTGTTACAACATGCTATCCTTAATATAGTTTGTTGAGTGTCCAAAGAGATAAGGCACTTTGGAGAAAAAAACAAATTAAAGATATTTTGTACACGACACGCGGTAGAGTTGTCCGTGTGTACGTCAGAATGCACTCACCAGGTCGTCAATTAGAGATTCGCTTATATAGACATGGAGGCCCGAATTCACAAAGCAAGGTTTGAGCTCAGACCAAGGTTTGAGCTCAAACCTCCTTTTGTTTCGCCAAACCTCCTTTTGTTATTTACAAACATAACAAAAGGAGGTTTGGCGAAACAAAAGGAGGTTTGAGCTCAAACCTTGGTCTGAGCTCAAACCTTGCTTTGTGAATTCGGGCCATACAGTGTCAGTGATGTCGTGTTTACAGTGCAATTCCCGGATTACTGCATACAAAATCATTTTCACGTTTGGTGCTACAAATTTAGAATTTCTAATCAAACTGCTTTTTTTAATAATAATATATTTTGTTCTTCTTCGCCAAAATCCTAAGGTACACCATCATTTAGATATAGATACAAGTGATGATATAGTCAGACTAATTATTGTAAGGAGGACTAGAATAGACCAGTTTATACCCTCTGTGTAGGCTATATGCAATTGCTCTTTCATGGTATTGCTACCAGTGGCGTAGGGTCGGGCTCAGCCATTAGGGAGGGGCACCAGTCTTTAGTCTATACTACAGCGTTTTTCAACCGAGGTGCCGCTGGGCATCTTCAGGGTTACTAAGAGAGAAATAAATTTAACGCCAATTTTTTGATCTATTATGAAAGGAACGTCAATCTCGTGAAAACAAAACACTAGAAACCGCTTTGTATTTTTATGAAAAAATAATAATTTAAAGACAAGTAAGTGTCTTTTCTCGCTCGCAACATTTTGATACAATATTCTTCTATTCATGCATCGAAGTGAATGCATTTATTAATGTGGTAGTCATGTATCTGGCATCAATTTGCCTGCATACATAATATTATATCTTATCTAGAGTATTTGTTTTACAAAAACAAAAAATATGTCATTTTTGTGTGTACATAGCCCTTTACGTGTACCAGAGTGGTGGGGAATGATGTTTGTATAATGAATTTGGGAGGGTGACGCGACACTTTTTATTTCTCAAAGGGTGTCGTGATTATATACAAAGGTTGAAAAATACTAACCTAGATATTTGGAACCCTATCGTAACATTCTGAGTGCACTGTGATGATAATAAATAATAATAAGGCGCCGAATCCAATTGAAATCAAATGCTCAAGGCGCACTTGTGAAACAAAAACAAAAACAAAACAGAGATCACATAAAAGCAGTTGATTACCTGCATTATAAAGAAAGGAACAGAAGTAAGATAGAAAGTAGAAACATTACAGAGCAATTAATTATATGCCGAATTAAACAGATACGTTTTAAATTTATTTTGAAGCCCTTCAACTGATCTGCAATTAAGAATCTTTCGAGGTAGAGGATTCCATAGCGAATGCCCTGTATAAGCAAAGGTCCCCCTCCCCCAGCTTAGCATTGAACTTAGGAAGAACAAGACGAATCTGGAGCTTTGAGATCTGGAGGGAATGTAATGAATTATCAAAGTAATATAGCACACGCAATGATGACCGTTTGCAATAAGAGTGATTATATTTTGATCGAATGGTTCAAATGGTATGTTTGTGGGTGAAGTACATCTATAGAGCTAGAATTTGCTTTCAAATAATTTGTGCAAACATGTAATGTATGTACATTTATAAGTGGAAATCATATTTACATGTGTAGGCGTTTGTTCAAGGTCTGTTCTATCATTCAAGATAGAGAGCTAAAAATATGGGCCTATCAATGATAACATGGTGAGGGTAGGGTAAATCTTTTTTAGAATTGGGAATAATAAAGAAGACAAACTATGAAACGAGGTTTAATCGATTGTTGTCGCAGAAAGAAACAAAATCGAAAAAAAGAGAGCCATCAGAAAATTGTAATAATAAAGAACTGGGATGGGGATGGAATAATCTGAAGAAGAAACGAATAGATTTAACGTTATGGTTATAGAGCTTAGGACTACAAAATACCAAATCCACTAATTTCAGAAACATCCCAAGATCCTGGAAGCCAATGTGACGATAGAAAGATAATTTAAAAAAAACATGTCATTCCTCCAGAAACATCCCCTCCCGAACCACTCCTACCACTCCTTCGAAACATACTGTTTAATCTAATGCTTGTTAAAATCGATAAGAGTTTGTTCTTTGGTTTGTGATGATATAGATAGATATAAATAGTTTATTGGTGTCCACAATATCTCATTTTACGAAGAGTGTAACAACACATTAAAAAATGATTATAATATACATGTACATACAATACAATATCTATCTGTTTATATCCTCTCACGTTCACTTCCCTTTTCCTTCATCTCAGTCTCCCCTCACCCTCACCTCTTTTTTATATTTTAATATTCAATTGGGCGGGGGCGTCCCCCCGTATCTACGCCACTGATTTTAATACATCAGAGTATATAGTTTACGAGAATCAATTCATTTTTTGCATAGATACACCTGTAAGTATCACTCGTACATGTTTTTCTTTTCGAGTTGAATAGTTTTATTCATACTGGTAGATTTTTCGACAACGCAATTTAGGCACTACATTGAGCATCCAGAGAAATGAATGTAATATATAGTTCATTTATTAGTTGGATTTTCTATAAACGATACAACTGTCTACTTGTTTCTTTGGTATAATAAACACATAATGAAAGGAACATTGCTCATAACAAAATTACGCTGAATTTACATAACGACAGCATGAACTATTATAAAGACATTTTTAAAGGTCTGATCATGAAAGTCATTGTTGCACATTACATGGTAAAGAAAAGTTATATTATTACTTCATTTACTTGTACAATTATCAAAGTACATAATCATTAACCACATCCAACTCACACTTTCGCAGAAGAACAAAGCTTTGGAAACAAAACGCTGAATAATATGCAAAATAGAAGTAAAACGTCACTAGAATATTTGGTAAAGATTAGTTGATGTGTCATTATAATTCAGTATAAAAGACAAACATATTTTTTTTCTTCTTCCAAGATACATAATAATGATAATAATGATAGGTCAATCTATATAGCGCAGCCACTATAATATTATGAATATCCAAAGTATCATAATATTATTACCACGGCTGTAGCTGAGCTGCCATAGTAAGGCGCTAAAGCATCCAAGGTATTTTTTCCTACCGGGTACCCATTTACTCCCCCTGGATGGAGAGTGGCAAATGTAGCTTGTAATGCCTTGCCAATGTGTGAATCAAAGCGCAATAATGAATTTAGGCAGAATGAGAAAGTGACGTTAGGATGAATTTGGAATGATTTATCTGATAAGCTAACATTATGCACAACTATATCATCCTTTAAAGTTCTATTGAAGAGACAGTTGGTCTCTTCTTATTTCCCTTAACTCTTTCTTTTAAGTTGTTCTACCTTGCAATGTACCATGCATGTGTGTGCGTGTGGGAGAATGGTGTGTGTGTGTGTATGTGTGTGCTCATCGGTGTGTATCTATAATGTTTAGTATCTTATTTATATGTTGTTATTATTGTAGTAACGTGTACAACCATGTAATCTCATTATTTATTATCTATGTCAGGGGACTATTATACTTACAAGTTTTTCAAACTTCCTTTTTAGTCTCCAATTTCTTAATTCCAGAATTGTAAGATTATGATTCTTTCATGTTACTTTTGTATATATATTATGTTATGGTTTTATGATTGAAATAAATGAACTGAATTCATGATCAGGGACCGTGTTTTCTTGTCATAGCAGGATGAAGATAAAGTGGGTTAAGCGAGGGCGCGTCGCAACCGAGCAATAAGATTTGCCATTCGTGAATAGTGGAATTTTGCCTTCTATTTGGCCTTTTAGAACAAAATGTATACTGTCATAATATGTAGCCTTATGTGCTATTCCCTTTGTCATTAGTTTTCCTTGACAGTTTCCGGAGGAGGGCTTCCCGGGATCACCATCATCTCTGATCGTGATTATTCAAATCTTAATTCGAGTCCGGATCCTGCCATCTTTTCTTGGTAGAGTCGATCAAATCGACGATTCTGATCTTCTGAGAAGTAATTCTTCCAATCTCCGACCACTCCTACAAAGAAAATAAAAATTGTGATAAAATAATATTCCAAATGTTTGTGCTGAATCAACGCATATAAATTTTTACCAACGTTTAGAGGTTCGAATGTGAGATAACGACTGAGTACATGCATAGGCTAATTTTGGATATAACGATACCGACTGACACTTAGGTGTACGCAGGGGGAGGGGGATAGGCTTAAGGAACTTCATCCTCTGATGGGAATATTGATATCACAAATGTACCATAGGACGAGTGGGAGAGAGAATCAAAGGCCAGAATTCACAAAGGAGGTTTACATTTAACCCATGGTTTAAACCTTCATTAACATATTAACCGATAACGTGACATAGGGGTTAATGGGACAAAGAACCAATTTCACTGACATTGGAACAATGGGATGGAGGGTCCACGCAATGGAACAGGGCAAAACGGGATACACGAGCAACTGGACAGCGGATCAAAGTGACACATGACTAAAGGGAAATAGATCCACATTCCATGCGACCCATGGCACAAAGGACTATCGTGGCATGTGGGACGTAAACCAATTTGACATTGGACCAATAGGACGGAGGATCAAGGTGTCAGAAACAAAATTCATATGATCAATGGGACGGATAACCATTGTGACAAAGGACAAATGGAACAGAAGTCGAATGTGATATATAGGACCCATTATAAGGAAGGACTAAATGTGACAAAGAACCCATGGGACGAACGACCAATGAGACATTGTACATTATGTGACGACGGACCCATGGTAAGGAGAACCAGTGAGACATAGTTCCAACCGGACGAAGGACCAATGTGTCATAAAGCCCATGAGACGAAAGACCAATGGGATAGTTGAACAGTTTGCCATAGGACGAATTGGAAGGAAAAGCAATATGCCACAGGACCAATATGATATAAGACAATGGAACAGAGATTACAGAGCGTAGACCTGCACCAGAAGCTTTACCTTTCCGCATGAATGATTTCTTGTTTTTGTTGTCAATTTCTTTCTCGTAAGCGACGTCGGGGTTCGTGCTTTTATTCTTCTTCATGAATTTGAAACTTGACGCATCGACGATACGGTCAATGATGTCCTCTGGTAAAGATTTTCCCATGAACTCGGCGATCTGAACCACGGCTTTCCTCGAGTCCTATCACAATTAAGAAAGTATGCGTAGCGAAGTAAGTATGTTTGAACATTATTATCAAAATAGCTATCTGTAATCTTTTTCGACGTTTCTACTGTCGTTTATTGTTTTGGCCATGAAACCAAGGAAGTTCCCTAAGACATATGGATGAAACATTCATTTTAATAATGCATCATTGTATCCATCGTCATTTTCATAATCTTTTGTAAAAAAATTCTAACAAAAACAAAAAGCTCTGTCATCTATCTCGACGTTTCTACTGTCGTTTATTGTTTTGGCCATGCAACCAAGGAAGTTTCCCAACATATATGGATGAAACATTCATTTTTGTTTACACTAATGCATCATTGTATCCATCGTCATTTTCATAATCTTTTGTAAAGAAATTCTAACAAAAACAAAAAAATCTGATTTGATTAATAATTGTGGGTTCATTCAACAGGTTTCCAATGAAAAAATATTTTGTTCTGTTTTTGTTGTCGTATTTAGGTGCCCCGACTCCTTGTGACCCCATGGACAACCTTTTTTCATGTAACTCTACCCTGTGCAAGTATAATTATATATGCACCTCTCTTATTAAAGGTGACATAAAGTTTTGGTATGGGGTCATGAATTTGGTTCAAATGAACATATTGGAAGCATATGCAATTTTACAATATTCAATGATCGTTGTCGCGGTTGAAATCGAGCCTAAAGCGATGAAATTGTAAATAATAAACTTTTTATGTTGTATAGCGCCCTTTCAAGACTGATATTACTTTAGCTTTAAAACAATGTTTCTGAATCGACCGATTTGCTAATCCTGTTTGGAAATTATAAATCAGAACTGCATATTCTGAGAGTTTCATGGTCGCAGCTACCATGGAATGGCCTTAGGTGCTATACGAAATATTTGAAATTTACCGGGAGCACCGGGAAATTTTAGATTATTCAATTTCTTGAAAACAGAAGTGTTTAAGGGGCTAAATTTTCTAGTGTCTATAATACACCAACAGGGGCATTCAAATATATAAAATATTTAAAGAATTATTATCCATCCAATTTTCAAAATTTCCCAAAACTTTGCATTACCTTTAATGGCTAGTCTTTTTCTTTGTTATATACTCTGATGAAATATGGCTATACAGCCCAAGAAATCTACGGCAAGTGAGACCGAAAGTTGAAGAGACTGAAATTACACGCGAATGAAATTCCATTCTCACGGCCATTCTCGAAACCTTCTGAGGTTCCATGAAACCCACGTTGTCTTCATAGGGTTTGACACAGAACGTTTATATCTCACCTGTTTCATGTCTTCATAGGTAAGAAAGAGAACATTCGAATGATTCCTGAGCTTCCACCAGTAAAGGGTGTGGTCAAACCAAGAACCGTTAGGAACTGGATGAGATATTGAGAAGACAGAATTGTACAGTTGAATTCACAATAACGAATGACCATTCCCAAATTTAGCTGAGCTAGAGCCGCAGAGACCGGCATCCCAATATTCCGGTAGCCCACCAGACTGACAATGTCGGTCTTGTGGGCTGTCGGTCGACTTGGATGGCCCCATTTAATAGCCTACATCACCTGGAGAATCCCTTCAACCACTGCCACTGGCCCACTGGAACCTATATCACCGTGACTAACGCAATGATTATCTCATCTAACATACTTATCTTACATTTCGTAAAGCAATGTATTAGCATTAAATGGCGTACATATATATTCATTGTTTGATACTTCTTATATAAGAGTATTAATGAATAGCATAATATCTCGCACATTCACAATCGTCGATCTACCCGTGATATACGTCAATTGCATATTCCTACATGATAGAACATTGTTGGTATAGATTTCATTTCATTTATTTCTATACATTCAAGTTTTAAAAAAAACATGCAAATACAAAAAATGTACATTATAAAATACAAAGGAATACATACATAACCAGTAAGTGACAAAGGAGGGAAATAAGATGGTAAACCAGTATTGCGGAGAGGAAACAAACACATAAATGCAGAGTTGCTTATCAGGGTTAATCCCAAGTCGTAGCCAATTCAGAGAGATCTACCTCTATCGGCAATGAACTCTTCAAAGAACTCGTCCCACGACGTGTAGTGTGGAAGATCTTTGAACAGCAGGCAGAAGTGGTAGTAGGAAACAGCCGTATCCTTGGGGTTCCTAGCCACGTACACAACCTTGGCCTGGGGGTCATCTTTGAGTCCCTCAGGAAGCCATCTTTGGACCACGTGTGTTTTCAGTATTCTGGGTGTATCAGTTGGCATTGCGTCTGCAGCTTCAACAATTGTTGGTGCCGTGTTTAACTCTGCCTCCGTCTTGTACTAAAAGAATGGGATTTCAAACTAAAGTCTATTAATATTAAGAAAAAACAAACACTTAAACGTTAACATGTCCTCATTTTAGCAAAGTAGGCGGCCTACTTCTTTTGTTCGAGACCTTCAAGGTTAAGTATTTAGAGCTATTTACAAAACCTTGTTATGCCTTATACACCAGCTCGTAATCTAAAATCATCACACCGGCATCTTCTTAAGATCCCAAAGACACGAGTAGCCTGTGGTGAAAGGGCTTTTTCATCTGCAGCACCTTGTCTTTTGAATAATTTACCTTTTAATTTGAGAATCATAACTTCCTTATAGACCTTTAAATCCAAGCTGAAATCTTATCTTTTTTAACAATACCTGTACTTGGCGCTATGACACACTCATCCGAACTTTCTCGTCCAAAATTCCTCATTCTTTCTATTTTTCTTGCGCGCCTCGGAATAGCATTGTCTTGATAGATGGCACTAAACAAATGCCTATTATTATTATTATTACTATTAGAGCAATAATAATAGTTCAAGTTTCGAGACGGGTAGGGGGCAGGGAGAGGGTAGGTCGATTGGGCGGGGTATAGAAGAGTGAGAAATCACTATCTGATTTTATGATTTATGCACTTACTATCATTATTAGTGGTGGATCCAAAGGCTTGATGTTTGCAATTATTTTTCAGACCAATACCCATAGTCGGTTCTAGGACAATTACCCACTATAACAATTACCCACCTAGTGTAATTACCCCCCGAAAAATCTGCTTTCATCAAAACCAACTTATTATCAGGCTGGACTTCCCCTTTAACGAACAAGTGGAGGAGGGGGTGATTTTCGGGTGGGGGGGGGGGGACGTCTTCGGGGGTGGTTGACCTTGGTAGTCCTTGGGGCGGGGGTAATTATCTTAGAGGGATATTTTCAGGGTTGGGGGTAGTAATTGTCATCGGGGGTAGTTTTCCGGGAGTAATTGTCCTCAAGGTTATTGTCCACGGGGGGGGGGGGGGGTATTTTCGGGGGTAATTATCCGGGGGTAATTGCCAAGGGGGTAACTGTCCTGATACGCCCATCGTCACTGATTCCTAGATCCGCCGTACATACGAGTTAAACCCGGCGCATATAAAGGCATTCTATTTCGTTATTCCAAGACAATTAGCAACTGAGAACGGGTCAAGGTGCAACCTCTGAAGCAGAGTGCCATGGCATGTGCAAGGTTTATGATTTATCCTAAAATCTATACTTCCGACGGAAAACTGGCGTAAAAACTTAATGCTCTAGGAATTGTAGGCAAACAAACAAGAGCATATATAATCTACAGGATGAGGGGACAATTGTTTTAGCAGTGTTTTAATATTTAAATGATGCAAGGAAACCCGTTTACTTGCTAGACTTCACTGTCAGACACTATTGGGTGACTGACTGTTTTTTTTCTTCTTTGGTAATAACATACATAAAACGAGCTGGAAAGGGTACATGAGCATTCTACATCAATAACCCACTTCTTGTAATGGCCAAAATTAAACTGATTGAATCTTTGCGCAGCACAAAACGTACGATCGTTCAGTACAATGGTCTGAAATTCGGACTATTCCTTACTGTATTGGTATCACTTAAATCGATTCGACAACTAATAATCTTTATATCCCGCTTCAAGACATTTTCAAGCCCCCCCCCCTTTTTTTTTTTTAGGGAAGTTCTAAATTAGTACCTTTCAAATGCCGTTGGAATTTAACCTTTTCATTTTTTGGCCTGCAAATGGGACATAGTATCTTTAATTGACGGTAGCTATGACGCTCCATGTGTATTCGGCATGATGCATATATTTACCACCCCAGCATCCGGTACATCAGGACATTCCAAGAATGGAACCAACTTGGAGATATGCTTCCCTTCGAAGAAGGACAGATCTGCTTCAACTTGCACCAGCATCATGATCTGTTGAGCCCACGTGGTTCCTGGTACCATAGAAACAAATGAAGTTGTTCCATTTCATGCATTTTATTTTTTTCTCTATCAAAGCACTTACAATATAAATACAGCACTTGTAGATTATGATAAACAAGAATAACCATTGCAAAAATAAAATGGCGAGACTTTTAATAGTTCAAGACTCACCATAAATTTTCTATATGAAGTGACTTTTAAAAATCCAAAGAAAGTTTATGTCTTCATGTAAAGATTTTCACGTTTTGCGATGTTAGAACATGATACTTTATGAGCTATGAAGACCGATTATATCCTTCTCAACTTGGGACTGACATATGATATAGCTGTATATTAATCAACTTATTCTAGACTCCGTACTATAAAGTTTATTCAAAGGAGAGGATTCGTACACAGTTGATGTATGGAAAATGGGACAGTCGCGGATCCAGAATTTCTTAGGGGGGAGGCAGGTCACTATTCTTTCTTTCTTTCTATTTTTTATGTTATGTAATTTCAGCAACATTTGTAAATCACCGGTATCGAATTAGAAACACACCACGTTTGAATTTAATTTGGGGGTGGGCAACTCGCACCGCGGTCCCATCAGTTAGCCAGTTGGCCCCTAACCCGATCTACTCCAAATCACAACTGATCTCCCCTTCTTTTCACCCTTTTTGGGGTTCCCTTTTAGCTCTCCTCTTTCCCTTTTCCTTCATTCTCTCTTTTTTTCGGCGGGGGCGGGGGCGGCAAGGGCCTTGGTGCCCCCCGATCCACAACTTGTTGCCGGGAAAAATGCAACTGATATCCCCTTTCTTTTCTTTTCTTCTTCCTCTTTTTTCCTTCACTTTATCTCCCTTTTTCCTTATTTCTTTCCTTTTCCTTTCTTCTCTATTGGTTTTTGCGAGGGGGGGGGGGGGGGTACAAGGCCCGCTCGGCACCCTGGATCCGCGCCTAAACTGGGAACTGAACTTTAAATGGAATACAGCCAGTGAACTCGTACAAATTAGTAACTCGTACCGACTTGGGGGCATTTAGAGCATATAAAATATACACCCACAACAAAAAGTGAGTCACCCTTACTCAAATTGATGAGTCACTGGTTTGTCCGTACAGCGACACACTTGAAGGATCAGGTGAGTCACTATGACTCGATACAAATGAGTCTTAAAGACTCACTTGAAGTGAGTCTTAGATAAATAAGACTCATTTGTATCGAGTCATAGTGACTCACATGATCCTTCAAGTGTTTCGCTGTACGGACAAACCATTGACTCATCAATTTGAGTAAGGGTGACTCACTTTTTGTTGTGGGTGCATCATGACATAGACCCCCTACTCCCTAGGCCTATCACACACATACCATACCATGCCAGAGTCACTGTCCACATTTGCAATGGAAAATATATCCTAAAATATCACATTTTAGCGATGTAATCGGTGGTCCCGCTACCCGAATCTGAAAAATCTACTTTGTACGCACTAAATTAAGCCTTAACTTGAGATTTATTTGTCACCCATACTGTCACGAAACAATCTTGAATTAATTCGTTTTACATCAAATAACAAGGATCTAGGAGTTTCGTTGTATAAAACAATGATGCAAGATCATGCATGTTTTCATTCGACACGGCTTCGTGCGATACAGTAGACACTATGAACATTACAGACAATGAAAGCGGACAAAATATACAGTTCCTCAGGTAGACAAAGGGACATCCCTTCACTGCTATTATGTAAAAATGTGTAGAACAGGTGTCACATGCATTTTCACCTGTTCTACACATTTTTACATAATAGCAGTGAAGGGATGTTCCTTTGTTTTCCTGATGAACTGTATATTTTGTCCGCTTTCATTGTCTGTCATTTTCATAGTGAGAATCTATAGTTAAGTTACAAACAGCCTCATCAACTCGAGTGCGGATATCGTAAAATGAACGCATGCATCATAATAATCAGAAGATTCAGCCCACGAATCCAGTCATAAAAATCGTCGTTTAAAACCATATGAATAATTATGCGTACCAATTTTTCACTAGCTGCAGTCAAAACTCTTCTGAATCCAAGATATAAGATGGCGACGTCGCGTCGTCGATCGGGAATTGAAATATGGCTCGAGAATGTGCATTTTGGATGACGTCACGAAAGCATGCGCGCGCATGCATACAGCCTCACTTTCAAGTTGACTCACTTTTTTCTTCTAAAATGCTCTTATGTCGATCTTGACTCATTTTTTACGACCATGTGAGTCAGTCGAAGCATTTTGCAAATGCGTCAGCTCATGATTGACACACTGGTGAAATATAAATGAGTCAATAGAGACTCATTGGTTGTTACTAATGAGTCAATTTACACCTGACTCACGAAAATTATGCTTAAATGTGTCAAATGACTCACTTTTTGTTGTGGGTGTACTAGGAATTTCTTCGCCTAGCTGTCCTGAGTTCTGTACGAGTTGTTCGTTACTAGGCTTTCAATTCGTAGTCACGTCGTAACCCACTCGTACTCAGTTCGCACTCAACTCGTAAACAATGTTACCTAGTTCAGGAAAGTGTAAGCAGGGCTTCCACTTAGCCGAGTTGGAGCCTCGAGTTGTGGCGAGCTGGCTCGATCTTATGGCAAGCCGTTTTATCATCAGAACATATTTCTTGATATCAGAAAATAATTTTACGTTTTAAAGCAATGGTAATTCTTGATATCAGGAATTCCATTTCGTGATATCAAGAAATATGTTTTAATGATAAAACTGCTTGCCATAAGATCCAGCCAGCTCGCCACAACTCGTGGCTCCAACTCGGCTTAGTGGGAGCCCTGCTTAAGAGGAGCTTTAGGTTACCCACCTGTCTTTGGATAAGTGATAATGAACACGTCATCCGATCGGAGTTTGAAATTCTTGGTTTGCTCAATACACTTCTTGGTAAAGAAAAAGCTCGTGATTATGTTATCGTACTCGTAGCAAGTTTTGGCAACATGTGCCGGAGCCTCGGCGAGGAGGGATGACATCTCCCCGGTCCAAGACAAGACAGCTTCTAAAAAAAAATGCATTACATTATTGTTAGCAATGAATCATTGTAATTATTTATCATTTGATTATTCCCGTCATCATTACTAGAGAATTGGTGATTAATCGTTCACAAGAATTTGCTATTGTTGCTATTATTATCATTATCATAAAAACAAACTTGAGTTAAATTAGAGATTGACATTAACGTTTAAAGATTGGCATCAAAGTCAAAATGAGGATGCGCAATGGGTCAGTGGTGGGGCGCAGTGGTAGAGTAGTGTTCTCGTAACCGGGATCGAGGCCTCGGGTTCGAAACCAAGTCGATGCGGTAGAGCCCTACGGTAAGGAATTAATCCCCATTACCATATAAGTCCCTCAGATAGGTCTTAAAGCCATCAGTCCACGCATTGTTTACTTACAGGTACAAGCATACACATGCTTTCTTATCAGTCAGGTAAAACAAACAATACACAGATCGACATCAAACTCGAGTCTAGATTGACATCAAACCCAATATATTGGTATTAATTTCCAATTACGATCTGATTAAATTCAAAAAGAGATCGTGTCAAACTAAAGGACTGATTTAATATTGGCATCAAAGTCAAGATGAGATAAATATCGAAATCAAGTTGGTATTAGTATCAAACTCAAGATGAAATTTATATCAACCTTTAGATGAGATCGACATACCAAACTTGGGTTGAGATTGGCATAATTTAAGTGGTATCAAACACATGATGAAACTAGGATCACAGTCCAGATGAGATAAGTATCAAAATCGAATTTCATAATAAAATAACGTCGAGGGATCGCATTGGGTACCGATTGATTTGTAACTTGATTCTTAACTCGTCATAAAGACGAGTCCTTTCTTATACTGTCATGTCACACTTCACCTTAGAGATGAGTTATTCAGAGTCAAACTAAATCATTTTGATTCTCTCTCTAATATGTTTCTCTCAATCAAGCTACTTGCCTTTAGTTCCAGCCATGTTTGGATCCCGATCCTTCTCTTCTTACTGGCGAAAAATGATTTCTCGCTGTACAACTCCAACCCGTTTTAACGTCCCAACAAGACCTTTGGAATATCATCTGTTTGTCCGCCTTCTTTCCTTACATGATTGCATCATAGTAGTCCATGATTGCATCAAAGCAAGCCCTTATAAGAACATGGTACACTAACCTTTGGGTTCAGAATTTCTACAGTACGAGTAGATCAAAGCTCAGTGCGTGTTCAGCCTAAAAGAAATGTACACAAAACTCGTACAAAGTATAAACATAACAAAGAATCATTGTATTGCGAAAGGGTCCTGCAGACTAGAAAATAAACTTGTATAGTCCTAAAGAAACGTCCAATAACGAGCTAGTGAAATAACGATTCTTGCTAAACAGCTCGATCCACACAGATTTTAAATTCAATATGAAATACCTACAGGACCATTCTTTCATCACATGGTTGCATCAACACAAGCCCCTACAAATTAAGAGCATGGTACTTAACCTTTATTTATTCTTTAAAATAACAAGCTACATAACAATACAGAAAATAATTCCTCAATTTTACTGACATTTTTTAGTTCATAAACACAACGCCACAGGCTATCGTCGATCCAACAGATCAAAAATACGAACAGATGACCAGAAATTACGCCCTCTCACATTGCCTGGCGAAAATCATCCAACGACGATGGAAAACACCATAAAAACCAACAACCCGCCCCCGCCCCCCCCCCCCCCCCCCCCCCCCCCCCCCACTCAGGTTTCGAAATGACCGCATGCGTGTTGCCAAAATGTCCGGTAAAGGGGTACTTTTCGTGCGACAAAGTCCGGCCCGAGAAATGTAAAAAAAGGGGGTGTATTTGACTTAATTTCACCCGGAGATTTCTTTAAAAAGGGGGTGTTTTTCTCTCATCTCTTTGTAATTAAAAAAGGGGGTTATAAAATATCTTGAAGTTGAACATAGAAAAATTGATGAAATCCCGCGATCAGATTTCAGAAATTCTTGCTAGTTTTGAAAGCTCATTCAGGATTATTTCATTATGAAAAGTAAAAACATTGAGTCCCATGCACTCCCGTCCCAGTACGGCGGCAGTACGGACTTCTCAAAATCTGTGTGAGAGAGGGAGAGAGAGAGAGAGATAACAATATCTAATAATATTTCTTTGTTGAATTCCTTTTCTAAAATTCTTGAGAAGCTAATGTATACTCGGACGATAAAATTTTTGATGAATGCTAACATTTTGTCAAATTTTCAGTTTGGTTTCCGTGAAAAACACACTACAACTCATGCTATTCTACATTTGGTGGATAAGATATCCAGTGCCTTAGAAGCACGCATGCATACAGTTGGTGTCTTCTTAGACTACTCTAAAGCGTTTGATACTGTAAATCATTATATTTTAATAGATAAACTGTGTCATTATGGTGTAAGGGGAATAGCATTAGATTGGTTTAGAAGCTACTTAACAAATAGGAAACAGTTTGTTTCTTTAAATGGAATTGATTCAGATATGCGGGACGTCACTTGTGGGGTCCAAAGATGTTATCATTCATTTTATTTGCAGATGACTCGAGTGTATTTTTCTCTCACAGAAATCCACAAACTCTTTTGCAGACTGTAAACTCCGAGTTGACTAATGCGACTTTGTGGATTCAAGCAAACAAGTTGTCTTTAAATCTTAAAAAAACTAATTATATGCTCTTTAGTAATTCCCTGAGTATATTGCCTGGCAATGTAATGTTTAATGGTGTTGAGATTGAAAGGGTATCTACATTTAAATTTCTTGGCTTGCATATTGATGAACATTTAAATTGGAAGTACCATATTAGTAAACTTTGTAAATTATTGTCAAGAAATACTGGTGTAATTTATAAATTGAAATCTGTGTTCCCACTGAATATTTTACATATGTTGTACGCAACTTTGATTTTGCCATATTTGCACTATGGTGTGCTAGCTTGGGGCAACTCATTCAAATCTCAAATGGATAAATTACTACTGGTACAGAAAAGAGTAATACGAATTGATTGTAATACTCACTATCTTGCGCATACAGATGTTCTTTTTTTTAATAGTGGTGTTTTGAAAGTTGAAGATATTTATCATGTACAACTAGGAGCTCTAATGTATGAATTGAATGCAGTTCTACTGCCAGTAGCCTTGGCTGGAATATTTAAGAAAAATAACCAAGTTCATAGTTATTCCACACGACAGGCGCAAGCATATCACTTACCTCTTGTTAGAACGCAATTTGCCCTTACTACTTTGGGGTCCACTGGACCTAGGTTTTAGAATTCCCTTGAACCAAGAATAGCGCAATCGGTCAGTATTTATGTATTTAAGCGCAAACTAAAGTTACTGTATTTGAGTCGATATCGTCTAGATTTATAGTTGTGATCAATATTTAAGAAAACTATTTGCTATATAGGTCAGCATTATTCTACTCCCGTTTCTCACATCTATTCATCTGTCTGTCTTGTTTAGTTTTTGTCTGTGTTTCAGTCCTGTTGCTCGTAGTATATTCCTGTTCCTGTTGTTTATAGCCATTATTTAGTAGTCAGTAGATTTTATTGTACTTATTTATGTTTAATATTTTCTCAGTTGTTTAGTTAGTTTAGTTTTGTAAGCATTTAAATGTACGATTTTTTTTTATTTTTTATTTGACGAGTTTGTTCTTTTAGGACATACTCTTAAACTACTCATGAGGGACCTTAAATCCACAAGCCTTGCTTTCAACCAAGGTCACCTCATCTTTCTATTGCAACGCCATATTCTGTTCACTCCTTTATATTCATGTCATATTTATAATGTGTGTTATGAAAGAAAGATAAATAAACTTGAAACTTGAAACTTGAAACAGAACGTAAAGTCTGTACGGCGCATCCGCTAGCTGCACGCTAGCGCTCAGCATGCATATCGGGCTAGGCTCGGCATCAAGCCGGGGCATCAAAATGGGGTATGATGCGTGGGCCCTGCCAAAATTGTCATGACCCATAGGAAAGTGAAAAGTATGCCGCAGACCTGCCGCAGACCTGCCGCAGATCTGCCGCAGACTTTTAGTCTGCGGCAAAGAGTATGCCGAAGTATGCGGCAGAAAGAAATTTTGCTGCAGACTTGCCGCATACCAGTATGCCACAGGAACAGTCTGCGGCAGATCTGCGGCAGGATGAAATTTTGCTGCAGACTTGCCACATACCAGTATGCCACATGAACAGTCTGCGGCAGATCTGCGGCAGGATTAAATTTTGCTGCAGACTTGCCGCATACCAGTATGCCACAGGAACAGTCTGCGGCAGATCTGCGTCAGGATGAAACTTTGCTCCAGACTTGCCGCATACTAGTATGCCACAGGAACAGTCTGCGGCAGATCTGCGGCAGGATGAAACTTTGCTCCAGACTTGCCGCATACTAGTATGCCACAGGAACAGTCTGCGGCAGATCTGCGGTAGGATGAAACTTTGCTCCAGACTTGCCGCATAGTATGCCACAGGAACGGTCTGCGGCAGGGCGAAACTTTGCTCCAGACTTGCCGCATACCAGTACGCCACAGGAACAGTCTGCGACAAGTCTGCCACAGAAAAGTGGGAAATTATACAGTCTGAAGCAAGGCTATAGGCGGCCATTTTGTAGGACATGCGCAGTACCATATGAGGTTGAAGGCTGAGCCCATGATCTTGTAAATTCCTGTGTTAATTAGCACTGTTAATTGTCTTTTTAGCTTCTGTCAAACCAAACAATTTGCTTCAAGTTCAACTGGTACCATAAGAGGAATTTATTACATAAGAGGAGACTGAGGAATTAACGGACTGTTTCAAACTTTTTTGTTGTAACTACCCAAGACAAAAATCCAATTGAAACTACTTGAACACCAATTGAATTTTCAATTGGTTTCAATTGGTCTCAATAGGTTTTAACAAGTTTCAATGGGACTTTAATAGGACTTCAGATGGTTTCAATTGGTCCAGATTGTCCCTATTGGACCAATTGGCCCATGGCATTGGCCCCATTGGCCTATGCCCCATTAGACTTTAATGGGACCCCAATTGGCCTGAAGTTGGACTTCAATTGGTCCAATTGAAACCAATTGAAAACCTTTTAAAGTCTAATGGGGCAGATTGGTCCAATTGAAATCCCATTAAAGTCTAATAGGGCCAATTGAAACCAATTGAAACCAATCATCTCATGCATATTCATTATTACCATACACGTGTGACAGAAAAATACATTTATCATGATTTGTTAAGCAAATTAAGACAATGCACATCATTTTTGTGATTTCTATTTTCCTTTTGCCATTATTAACCAATATATTAGTTTGTCTGATCATGTTACAATTACATTCACGTTTTAGCAATAGATTGATAGATTGATATTGATTATATGATTACTAACCAAGAAACAATATAGTATATACAGTGTGTCCCGAAAAAAACTATACACTTTTGAAATGGCTGCCGAATAACAAATATATAATTCTAGGGAAAAATGTATATATGTATGGAAAGCTCATATACTCAACTTTCATATGACACCAAAAGTTGCGAAAATAATTCATGCTCGGGTGAGCACTGCTCACTTTTGTAAAGGGTATGAAAATAAGGTTGCGCAGGAATTAGCCTTCCAATTTGTGAGAGGTAAATCCTTTGGAGCTTACGGAATTGAGGATGATATGACCAATTTATGATCAGTTGTGATGAGTTTGGGTTTGCTGAGTGAAATGTTTGGTTTATGGGATTAACATTTGATGCATGAGTGAACAGGAATTGCATTTTTTATTGTAGCACTGTAACTTTCCTGGTAGACTCAGTGGTGTGTTCATGGGAGTCAGGATGGGGTGATGGTACATGTTGTAATTTCCATGTTACAAACTGTTATTCTCTGACATCTGTGACTTTGAATAAAAACCTTCACCCCACATTTCAATTATTGTAAGATTAGTTGAACATCTCATTGATTTACTCAATACCCAGGTCGGGATAAATTGAATATTAAAATACGGTTTGTTGAAAAAAGGAATGTCCAAGATGTCGGCTACTTATTTTTCAGGTAAATGGTAACTGAAATGTTGGGTGAAGGTTTTTATTCAAAGTCACAAATGTAAAAAATAACAGTTTGTAACATGGAAATTCCAACATGTACCATCACCCCATCCTGACTCTCATGAACACACCACTGAGTCTACCAGGGAAAGTTACAATGCTACAATAAAAAAATGAAATTCCTATTCCGTGCATAAAAGTTTGGTTTAATAAACCATGAAATTCACTCAGCAAATCATGAATGTATCATATCATCCTCAATTGTTGTAAGCTCCAAAGGATTTACCTCTCACAAATTGGAAGGCTAATTCCTGCGCAACCTAATTTGCATACCCTTTCCAAAAGTGAGCAGTGCTCACCCAAGCATGAATTATGTTCAAACTTTTTGGTGTCATATGAAAGTTGAGTATATGAGCTTTCCATACATATAAAACTTTTCCCCCTAGAATCATATATTTGTTATTCGGCAGCCATTTCAAAAGTGTATAGTTTTTTTCGGGACACACTGTATATGTGTACGAGCCTGTGTCACTTTAAATGTTACTCTTGAATACACTTCAAATGATCTATGTGATGGAGTTAATACAATTGAGAATAGAATATACCTAATTGGTAATATCGATATATATTGGTATTACCTAATTGGTAATATCGATATTGCCAATATATCGATTATGAAGTATCAATCAGTTTATCACTGGTTCTATCTACATGCATACTTTATTGCCACGTACTGGATATGAAAGAGTATGCGGCAGGTCTGCAGCAGGTCTATATCATACTGAAATCTGCAGCAGGTCTATATCATACTATATCATACTGCGGCAGGTCTGCCGCAGACTCTTCATCATACTGAAAGAGTATGCGGTAAGTCTGCGGCAAGTCTGCGGCAGACCTGCCGCAGACTCTTCATCATACTGAAAGAGTATGCGGCAAGTATGCGGCAAGACTGCAGCAGGTCTGCGGCAGATCTGCGGCAAGTCTGCCGCAGGAGTATGCGGCAGGCTCATTTCTTTCCTATGGGGATTGCGACGTCTTTGAGCAGGACCCACAGTCTCCTCGTTGTGGATATTGTGGCTGTCTACCTGTGGCTCACAGGGTGGCACATTCAGGTGAGTAGTTTGCCCTATAGTTTGATCGCAATAGTAACACTTTCAAACTCATTTTCCTACACCCATGAAAATGAATATGTGGGACTTGGATCTAGACCTAGGTAGTTTTGTACTGTAGGCCTAGTGTAGGCTACCCTAATTCACACACAGCTGCATTAGTAATACTATCCTGGCTGTGTATTAAAGGGATCGTTTAACAATGTTAAATCTGAGATGCAAGGCCCTACATGTTATCAGTGTCTGTAATATGGTGTAATATTGAAGCCCTAAAAAAAAAATTGTGCTTCAAAATGATCAAGGTCAAGAAGAAGAACTTGAAGAAGTGCCACCCAGTAATGAGAGGGGGGGGGGGGGTGTCTGCATGTCCTGAGATAGGGGGTACATTGAGCAGCGTTCCTGATTTAGGGGGGTCTCCAAGGCAGGAAAAGCCCGTGAAAAGCCCGCGAAAGGGGGGTTCGGAAATGTTGGCAGTGCTCAGATAGGGGGTCTTTTCAAAACGAGGGTACAAGCATACGCGTACCCTAAATAACACTGAGTGGGGGGGGGGGGGGCGGGACCAACAACAACCTTTGCATTTGAACTTTCAGAAGTAGGAGTACATACAAATTAAGTGCACTAATCATGTTAAGTATATTATATGAAACT
This sequence comes from Strongylocentrotus droebachiensis, assembly GCA_035222895.1. Classification (NCBI taxonomy): domain Eukaryota; kingdom Metazoa; phylum Echinodermata; class Echinoidea; order Camarodonta; family Strongylocentrotidae; genus Strongylocentrotus; species Strongylocentrotus droebachiensis. Next base: position 128,377 of record JAVYIG010004502.1, on the reverse strand, counting down.
CGTATAAAGAATCATTGCATAGCGAAAGGATCGGACAGAATAGGAAACAACATCGTATGAAGAAAGTTGTAAAAAGGTAGCCGATTTTCGGTGTTCGCTCACGAGCCCCACCCACTAAATGTTTGTACGATATGACTATCAGACTAGAATCAGAGGCGTGAACCCAAGGGGGGGTGCCCCAACTTCTTCAAGTAGCCCCTTTTTACATAGGAAAAGTGCCCCCCTTTACTTCAGAAAAGTGCCCTATTTATTTATAATAGGTGCCCGTTCCTAATTATTATAAGTACCCTTTACCAATGATATAAGTGCCCCCTTCACATTTGATAAATGCCCCTATTCATATCTGAAAGGTGCCCTTTATACTTGTAAAAGTGCCCCTTTCCTTTGTATTAAGTATTTGTACCTCGTAAATGCCTCTTCTCCTCCTGATAAGTGCCTTTTTTCATCTGAGATGAGTGCCTCTTTTTACCCCTAAGTGCCCCCTTTATTTTGACATGCGCCCCCTTCTTCTTTTTAATAAGTGCCCCTTTTCCTCCTGATATAATCGCTTTCTCTTTTACTGTAAGAGCCCTTTCCCCTTTTCATAAATGCCCCTTCTCACACCTATGATAAATGCCTCTATCATAATCTGATAGATGCCACTTTTCCTTCCCTACAATTGCCCCTATCTCTTTTCTAATAAGTGCCCCTTTTCATTCTCACATGTGTCCCTATTCATCTCAAATGAGTGCTCTATTTCAGGTACATGAAGTGCCCCTGACCACCTCTGATAAGTGTATATTCACCTTTATAAAATGATGACGTAGATCCTAATCAAATGATTGGTTGAAAGCGTACACGTGACCAGGCATTTATTTTTGCCTAACGCGTAATTTTGGTAATGACCGGTCATTACCACATCTTGTTGTTGCTATCGTAACCATTGAGATTTCATCGTTTTACTTTTTCTCGCGAGTCGCGAGAATGGCTGCCGCGGCATTTAAAGTGCCTACTTTTGAGTTTTGATTTATTGAATGGGACTGATTCTGCTAGTACCAAGAAGAGCATTAAGTTTGGCTTTGCGAAATTTGAAGCTTTTTGGGGCCTGAAACAAATTGAATTGAGTGAAATCAAAACCGACAGGCTTCGACTGGATAACGTTTTGTGCACTTTCTATTCAAGTCCCCGTCGCAAAGATGGATCGTGGCCGGTATAGCAAGAAAACGATGCAAGTGATCAGGTGAAGGCACAAACCCGCGATCTCAGCTAGTGACATGGAATCATACAATACTCATCGGTGCTCGATTGTGACACGCCAGCTGGATTACAGAACAAAGTCTTCGTCGATTTTATGAGCAAAGAAGCCAGAAGATGGTGACAACTGGTACTGCAATGCTCCAGTTGGCAAAAACACAATGGGACATGAGATGAAACAAATTTCCCAGAAAGCTGGATGCTCAAAGTTGTACACAAACCACTGCTTAAGAGCAACATGCATCACGACTCTGGATAGAACCGGTTTCGAGTCTCCAGACATTCAATCAGTGAGTGGTCACCACAGTGAGCAGTCACTCAGGAATTACTGTTACACTAGCCACGAGCGGAAGAAACAAATGTCCTCACATCTTGGGAGTCATCTCTACGAGAAAAGAAGCATCAATTTGCCTAGTTCAACTCAATCGGTTCCAGATCCTGGTCCTGGACCAGGTCCAAGCAGGCCTAATCGCGCCTATTCCATGCACACGACCAGACAGCCGCTTGAAATAGTAGTTCCGGATCGTGACTCAGTCTCAGATAATATAGATATTCATGTGAATTCCCATCAACAACTATCTTTTTCGCTTTTGCAGGAGAAGGTACACCAGGACCTTTCAACGACTTCAAATACTTTTCAAATCCACGATTGTATGGTGAACATTTATAATAATTAATGGAATGTTCAAGACAAGACTTTTTGTAGATCTATCATCTAGGCCTAGATCTAGATCTACATGTACATATGTTCGGCTTTGACTTGAGTTTGACTATTTCAGCTTTTTAAACAATTCTTCATGATAATGATGTACATTATCGCTGTTTGGAAGTTGCACTTTGGAAAGACATTTTTACCTTGCTGGTTCGGGTTCTAAGTTACTTCAAGTTCTACATAGGCCTAGACTCGAGTCTCGAGTCTAGATGTTCATTGTTCAAGTTGGAGTTTCAATTTCAAGTTTTTCTATGACCTGTTGCATTGATTTACAAATTTATGATGGATGATCCTGTTGATATAAAAGGTAAGACTAAAAAAGTAAGATCAAAACATTAAAAAACAAACGAGTTCTAGATCTAGTCTACTTGTAGAATCTAGTCTAGACCCTAGGTTAGAACTTAGATCTAGAATTAGTAGAATAGACCTAGGGCCTAGATCAGTCTTACCTAGTCTAGATCTCATTCTTGAGATGAGGGTGATTTATCAAATAACAAGGATCCACGTCATAATTTTATAAAACAAATAATAGTTAATACACATCATTTTGTTCGGGCAGTAGTAACATTACCCACACTCGGTACCTTTGAAAAAGTCTAACCCGCCCTCGGGTATCGTCTCGGGCGGGTTAGACTTTTCCAAAGGTACCTTGTGTGGGTAATTCTTACTAATGCCCTCACTGCTGTGTATTATTTGTATACTTATTAATGCCTCTTTTCAAATAGGGGAGGTGCCCCTTATATTTTGACCAGTTCCTTTTTTCCTTTGTATGCCCCCTTTCTTAAAGGTGCCTCTTTTATTTTATCACGTGCCCTCTTATCCTTTCTAATAAGTGCCATTTTCCTTCTGATAATTAACCCTTTTCCTTTGTAATGAGTGCTCTTTTTCCCGTTCGCATAAGTGTCCTTTTTCACCTCTTGTGAATGCCCCTTATCAGAAGCGAGAAGTGCCTCATTTTCACATATGATAATTCCCCTTTATACTTTGACACGTTCTCCTTTTCTTTTGTAATAAGTGTCTTTTTTCATTTGGATAAGCGCCCCTTTTCCTTTCACAATAAAATGTGTTCCTAATTTAAAGGGACAAAGATCAAACTTTTCTTTAATTTCACGCAAAGCTCGCAAGCTTGCATTTAAAGTTGATACAAATACAATTATGTTTCTTATTCAAGGTCTTTTTAGTTTTTCATGATAAGATTGTGTTTAAAAACCCTATAAGGATTTTTGTTCTTGTCTCTTTAAGATGTAATTTTTTTCGTACTGCGACCTCACAAATCTTAAAATTGTGTATGACTTATTGAATATTTCTATGAGTTTCGTATAGCCATACGATGAATTTTAGAAGTCTAAACGGGGGTAGCATTCACTGTGCCTCCGTTCGTTGTGAGCACTGTGTGCAGTGTATTTCGTGAAAGGAAAAAAAACCTCTTGAGTAAACATCTTGAGTAAACATAACAACTTGAACATTGGCCAAGTGTTTTGTTGGTTAGTAGTCTAGACTTCAGTTTTTCTCCCTGCTGATATGTTAATCTATGATCATGGTAATTTCGGATTTTAGAATGCGTTGCTAGAATTGCTAAAAAATCACTTTTTATTCATTTTTTTCGATAATTATGCGCGTTGAATATTAAAAAATCTAAAAGAAACGCTAAAAACTCGGATGCATTCTGTGCTCCCGTGCAAATTATGGGGAATATATCAATATAAAAAGCGGTTGTTTGATTGGTGAAGAAAAGTGAACATGTGTAAAACAGGAGGGCTTTTTTTCTTTTTAGAGGACCTGTTACAACATGCTATCCATAATATAGTTTGTTGAGTGTCCCAACGGATAAGGCACTTCGGAGAAAAACAAAAGTTAAAGATATTTTTCTACACGACAAACGGGAGAGTTGTCCATGTGTACGTCAGAATACACTCGCCAAATTGTCAATTAGAGATTCGCACATACACTGTTGGTCATAATACGTTGGAATAAATGACAGTAATGAGGATTAATGCCCCACAAAAGGGCACTCATATAGCACATCGACACGGTTTTGATCCTGGGGCATCACAGTTACGAGGCCATTGATTTGCCACTGAACCATGACTGGACGCAGCAGGGGCGGGTAGGGGGCAGTTCCCACAAATACAAAGAAAACAAAGAAAATGCAATAAAATGTTCAATAATTCATTGAATTTCCCCCGGTCCCCAATATAAAAAATTCCTCTGTACGGCCATGCATTATGGGCACACAGAAGACAAATGCCCATTTCCCATTCTCATACGTCACTTGCTTTTTTTCATCTCTGGTGAGTGCCTCTTTTTGTAGGTGTAAGAAGTGCCCCATTTTCACCTCTGATATTCACCTTTTTAAAAAAAACTTTGATGCGTGCTCCTTTTCTTTTCTAATAAGTTTCTTATCCCTTTCGATAAGTGTCCCTTTTCCCTCTCATCATTAAACAAATTAAAATGAATTTTCAGACCATCACACCCACCTGCAAAGTATGAAGCTTAAATCAATATCTTGTGTGGTGTATAAAGAGAAACCATATAGAAATAATCCCTCATAAGGTAATCACAATGTAGGGCACAGTAGGGGTATATACTAATGTCTAGAAAATGGATTAAATTTCGCTTTGAGATTTTCCGTTGTTGGTGCCCTTTTTGTTGGTGCCCAACTTTGAAAGTTGCTCCGCTGCCCCTGCGTACACGAGTGCTTTCATTATTTATTATTTTGGTGAAACAAAAGCAACGTAGTTTGTACTTGAAAAAGAGGAGTATAATTATGAAAGACAGTACCAGGCCAGTGAAACTATACCTATATTCTCTAAGGCTAATTATGGGCAGGGCATAAACTCACTGTAAAGGTGCGGAAAGGATTTTGCAGAAATTTGCAACCCAGTACTATTTTAGTATTGAAGACGGTTTTAGGATGGATGTTTTAGAGCACGCTCACCGTTTTTTTTAAATATTTTAACAAATTTTTGTTGAATACTTCTTAATCGAATGTCAGAGATTATCCCCTTTCGCATTTAGTTCATATCAATACTGCTCATACTTTTGTGTGTTGTCAGAAATCAAAGACGGTCGCTAAAAAATATACTTTTTGGGGGGAACGCTATGGGACAGGGTTTTTGCAATGGGACGATGATATTCATTCGAAATATACTTTAATCGTGCAGTACAAGAGTCAACAAAATTTGAAGGTGGACATCCCCCTCTCTCTCTTTCTCACTGAAACGCCATTGATGTTATGTTATGTTATGTTGTTATTAATTTTGATAATCGGTCTAATTTTGTTCATTTCTTTGTAACACACATGTACCAGTGAACAATGAATTTCCATTTGTTATGGACAATAAATCAATTCAATTCAATTCAATTCACTCTACTTGACTAAGTAATAACATGATAGAGATACATTCGAAAAGATAATGATCATGTCATTAACCTATGTTTGTACATGCTGTGTGATGTTCGACCGTGGAGAAATTGTCTCTCCTCGCCCAGACTCCGGCGCATGTAGCTAAAGTCTGCTACGAGTACGAAAACGTTGTCATGCCATTTTACATCCAAAAAGAAAATCTATCCAGCAGATCAAGAATTTCTAAATCCGATCGGACTGTTCGTCGGTTTCGTGGGATGTCGGTTTAGTAGGCTATCGGTCTCGTGGACCTTTTTGAAATGTCGGTCCCATTGATCGTCTGTTTTATGAGCTTTCTGTATAGTGGTCGATTTCAAAAATAAATAAATAAATAAAGCATAATAACGCAAACACTTAACAAGGTTTAATTAATAATACATATATTCAGTTTATTGCAAAAAGAAACCACAATAATTATATATATTATCGTATGGGCCTATACGCCATACTTTTGTTCCTTTAAAATATAGGAATAGATAAATATGAGTCTTGGTATGTAGGGAAGAGTGGGCATAGTTGAACCATGTACATGTATTGGTTTTTGACCAAAGGGAAGATGCCGATCTTCGTTTCTTTCTCATTTATTCATCACATATCTTTCCTACATGTGTCTGATTTCTGCTTCCATGTAATAACTTAATTCTTAAAGGTATAGACCAGTTTTGGAAACGTCCCCCCCCCCCCCCCCCCCTCTCTCAAAAAAATGAAATGGAAGCTCTTATTACCAATCATGTGAAAGAATATGTTTCGACTAATACGTGATGATACAAATTTTGCCGGGAAACCGCCTACTAATTGATATATTTGGTAAATTGTTATATCTATCCGGACCGGATAGATATCGCGCACGTGTCGCGTAGTCTCATATACATCTTTCAGTGTACAGTGCTTATAACTTTACCAAGACTGGTCCAGATTTCTTATCATTTGATGATTCCAGAACCTTGCTGTACACACCAATGCTAGATGATCAACTTTTTCTGATCGATTCCACAACGCTTCTTTCACAATGCAATCGCATGACCAGAACTAGTCTGTACCTTTAAGTGATTTATTACCCTTTACAAAAATCAAGTTTTAAATCAACAGCGGAAAGGATGCTCATCTTTAATACTTCCCCTCTCAAACCCTATTTAAAAAATAACACCATAGCATCTACGTGACAACATACATAGCATAAATATTTGTTTGTAATACTGAGGCAAAGTGAAGAAACATGATAAACACCACAACAAAAATTTCGGCCATATCTAATTTAAAGTTACTTTTCCGAGGATGAATTTTGGTTTTCCAGTTCTAGATGAGGTTCCCCAGTAAGCGTCTATAGGCGGAAGTTTAGGCAAATCCCTTTGATCGCAATTACAAATCGTTTTCACATCATTTGATTTCCACGTCCAACACACTTTTGGAGACATTGTCCTTATTGGAAAATTATCATTACCCTGTAGTTCAGTTGGTTGTCTTGCTTGCGTAAAATTTAATGTAGCGACAGTAGTTGCGACTACCGGCGATGTCGATGGCGATGAAGAGGTCGACGTCGTAGAATTTGTAGCTGTTACCGTTCCGTTTGATATCGTCACCACAGTTTGTAACGACGCCCTCTCAGGGCTGGTTTGTGAAATTGAATCTGTGAAAAACATTCCATCAGTTGATGTTCCATGAGAAAGGAATGTAGAACCTACCGTTTTGGAATCTGTGGAATCGTGTGTCGTGGTTTGCGTTGGTATGTCACTGTAATTAGTATAGATATCTGTTTGATTCGACACTTCTGTTGACAATGTAGGTGCGTGTCCGGTCACCATGGAAACCGATACAGACAAGGTCAAGTTAGTGACATTCATGGTTGACATTGGATTGCCTGTGCTAGTTGGATTGGCAGTCGTGGTTTTATTTTTTAGTCGACGGGGATCTGTTGGTTTCTTTGATAACGTTGGCGTTGGTCGACGCGTTACTTGACCTGATGACACGGATATAATGTCGGTATTCAACGTGGAAGCTATGATCGTCGTAGATTCTCCAACGGTCGTTACCTCTGTATAAGTTTCCTCTGAGGTGTGCGCAAAGGAATCAGTAGTGTATCCTCCATCGGTGGCAACGCTCGAAGGGTCTGTTGTCTGATCTGGTACAGTTGATACATCTTCTCCAGGCAAAGTTGCTTGTGTAGGAGAAGGTGACGACTTGTTTTTCATCTCTGAATATTCTGTAGATGAGGAGACTGTAGGCGTTTCAGAGGAGACGGTATCCGTCGTGACATATTGGTCAAAAACTGTTGTCAAGGATTTCAAATACGCTGCCGATGAAGATTGCGTCTTTTGAGGAGCGGAATCGTTTGCGCGATATGTTATCTGTTCGGTTGTAACATTTGCATCAGTTTTAGCATTAGTAGAATAAACTTCCGTAGTAACATACTCTCCAATCAAAGTGCTTGGCCCAAGTGTCGAGGATGCAGGTTTAGTTGGAGTGGGTTTCGGAAATTGTGTTGTAGCTGGAGTTGTATTAGATATACGTATCGCGGTTGTTGCTTGTTCTTTCCCAATTGTAGTTAAGTTTTGCGGTGGCGTTGTTTGAGCTGTTGAAGCTACTATTTTTGTCGTTTTAGCATCTTGTGTTGTCCCCTTTGTTGATGAGGTGGGCGTGTACATTGTTGTGGTAGGTGTGGATGTTGTGAAGGTGTGCGTGACGGTGGCGGAGGTAGAGTTATGAGATGTTGAGGAAGGCATGTTCACTGTCGAAGTGATTGTATCTGTTGTCGAGGTAGGCGTGTCTGCTGTGGCGGTGAGAATGTGTTTTGTAGGAGTAGGCATTGCTATGTGCGTTGCTGTTATGGAGGGAGTGTTTGTTGTGGAGGTGTGTGTGTCTGTTGTGGAAGTGGGCGTGTCTGTAATGGAGGTAAAGGTATGCGATGTTGAGGAAGGCGTGTCCACTGTCGAAGTGATTGTATCTGTTGTCGAGGTAGGCGTGTCCGCTGTGAAGGTGAGAATGTGTTTTGTAGGAGTAGACATGTGCGTTGCTGTTATGGAGGGAGTGTGTGTTTTGGAGGTGTGTGTGTCTGTTGTGGAGGTGGGCGTGTCGGTGGTGGAGGTAAAGGTATGCGATGTTGAGGAAGGCGTATCCACTGTCGAAATGAGTGTATGTGTTGTCAAGGTAAGCGTTAAAGAGGTGGCTGTGTGCGTTGTGGGGTTGGGCGTACCTGTTGTAGAGATAGGCGTTTGTGGTGTAGAGGTGGGCGTTTCTGTTGTGGAGAGGAACGCGTGTGTTGTAGAGATCAGCGACTTCGTTGTAGAGGCGGGTGTGTTTGTTGTGACGTTAGGCGTGGTTATTGTGGTGGTAGATGAGGATGTAGATTCTGTTGATGTAATTATTGGTGCCACCGTCGTGATCAACCTTCTCGGGGGCAATGGCCTTCTTGTGGTAGTCCTCCACCATGGGTACGAACTTGTCGGTACAATCTGAAGAAGAAAAATAAAACAAAATTGTATTACTCATCACCTGCAATATGACTTTGAATATTTCAACTTTACTGTGGGAGGGAATTCCAAAGGGAAAATAGCAGAAATCGATAATGGTAGCAGTATTATTCCTTTTTGGGGGCTCAAATTCCTTCCTGACCAACATACAAGATTACAAACAGGGAATTTAAAGTGATCGATCATTTTCAATTATAAAACGGTTCATGCCCTTGTATCTCCCCATATGACGGTCATGAGTCTCAATGGCAGCTCAGCTAGCATCCTTTAAACATCCGAGTTTACCTTTTAGTTATTCCATCTACACTAGCCATTATGGTAGCTGGAAGTGGGCAAGGGTAGTCTCTGTTACATTTCAAAATTGTATGCATGGACAATACCTTTTCGTTATTTAAGAAAACCTTGTAACATTCAAATGAACTTATACTGAAAAAGTTTGTTCATAATAAATGAAAAGGAAAAAGTATATCAAATTAAAAGTTTCTGAAGATTAATGAATAAAGTTAACAAACCCTCTGCTTGCAGTTATATCCTGTGTACCCTCTGTGACATATTTTTTGACCTGTATTGGTATCGCACGTATATTGGTCGTAGTAAGTGGGAGGCTGGCAGTGGCCTCTGCAGAAATGGCCGTAAAAGTTCGGTTGACAATATACCGCGTACTGCACATCCAATCTGGAAGCAAAGTGAACATGATGACAGTGCAGTGAAAATCAAATTAAATAGGTGAGTGACATGAGAAGGGGCGTGCCGCTAATTGTATCACCTTTCCTACTCTCCCAGGGCCTGGGAAAGGTGACAACCCAAACGTGCCGACAATCGCTCACATATTTTGTTTAAAGAGGTGAAAATCGTACTTTGAAAATTGGCTTGATTACGTTTTTAACAAATAAAATCCATGATTGTATTAAATCAAAAACAGGTTGATAATTGAAATGTGATTGGATCCGCACATATGGCAGGCATAGCTTTCTATTTAAAGAGTGCAAAGTAGCCTTGTATTCCTGGGTGTGACCATACTCTATCATGGGGATATACCAAAGAAAATGCATATCATGCCATAGTGGAGGGGATTGTGGTATAGGGGTTCATTTATTTGACTTTCAGTCCAAGGTTTGAGGCTTCGAATCCTAGCACGGAACTAAAATCATTTGACAAGTTATTAATCCACATTTGTCCGCACTCGATTCCATGCAGGTGTGAATGGGTACCCGAGCGATATTATTCAGCCGCCAGCTATATGACTGGGGTAATAATGTTTGAGGTCCAGGGGCGTCACAGTGTGATGGACACGTGCGCTATAATTATAGAAGCCTCAATTATCATAATTATCACCATTATTTTTATTTTTATTATATTATAATTATTATTATTATAATCATTAGTATTATTGTTATTATTACCATTATTATAATACTTCATTTTGTAAGTACTCAAGAGTGCATCAAAAACAATTATAAATTTACCTCGTGAGTAGCACACGTACGTTATTACCCTCTGAGCGACCTAATTCCATCGGTGAATTGTCATTTGGTAGACAACCAGTTCGTCTACTATCCAACAAGTCTATTTTGTTAAAATGGTATACACTCACCCCGTCTACTACCCACATGGTCTAATAATCATTTCGTCTACTTATCATTTGGTCTAATTTCCGTTGTGTCTAATCTCCGATAAGTCTACTACCCAGCTGATCCCATGCACGCTATGCCATTAGTAAAAAAAAAATCGTCTTCTTGTCTTCAACTATCTCGTCATCTCGTCGGCACAATTAAGCTTCCGTAAGTGAGCCTTACCTCACACCATATCTGACAAACAGCCAGTTGCGAGTAAAACTATTTAGTTCCGTTCTTCCAGGCGTCCACTCGGCGAGGGAAAAGATGTACTCGGTCACCGGCTCATTGCGGTAGCCCCACATACCGACGTCCCTCACGTTTATCGTCACTCGAATTCGACCCTGAATGTGAAACAAACATTAAAGTAAGTATGAATTTCAAAAGAGAGTAGGATATATCATCGGTAATATAAACTAATACATTTAAGCAGGCAGTCATAATTAAATTATTGAACCCAAAGTCTGATAAAACTATATTATATTTTCATTAAAGATGCATTTCTCGAAATGAACAGACATTTGTATGTTCCACCAAACAATGAAAACAAGTAAATTAAATATTGAAATCAATCTGGTCTGGAAAGGGGGATGCTCATGAAGGTCAGGGGGTGGGGTCCACTTTTAGCTCTACGTTTAATGCTTAAGCCGCAGAGCATAACTCTACATACGATGACGTCATCAAGTCATCTTCTGTTTTTCGTGAGATTATTCCGGGTTTTGATGCTCTTGAATTCAAGCTTTCAAACAATTATTTCTCCTCTGCATGACACTTTATGAGCAAATATTAGCAATTACTGTATCATATGGCTCATAAGCTTCAGTTTGATATATGATTTATCCATTACATTTTTCAGTAAGGATATTATGGTCTTTAACAAACCTAAACCCCGAGCACTATTGTTGTTGTGGGAGATATCGGATCACCGAGTTGGTTTCTCTAGCATGATGTCGCATAACTAAACAAACTAATAATATGATAATTTTAAACTGAATTGTCAAATCTTGTTGTGAATACTTTGCGTTTTGGTGCGAATTACGTTTAATAAACAAGGTTATAGTATTTTATCATTACTATTACTCTTATTTCTGGGTGATGACATGAGCTTAAAGCAGGGAGATGACTGCTAAAAGGCAAACAAACGACGAAAACATGATGTCGCATAACTAAACAAACAAATAATATGATAATTTTAAACTGAATTGTCAAATCTTGTTGTGAATACTGTGCGTTTTGGTGCGAATTACGTTTAATAAACAAGGTTATAGTATTTTATCATTACTATTACTCTTATTTCTGGGTGATGACATGAGCTTAAAGCAGGGAGATGACTGCTAAAAGGCAAACAAACGACGAAAACAAAAACACCTATCCATGTTAATAGTGCACATGCACGTCTAGTCCTTTAAGACTGAGGAATTAACGCCTGCTATACCAATCAAAGACTAGTCAGGTGGCCCGGAAGCTATCACGTACATAATGACACCTGTCGCGTTTCATTTCCGTCGAACTCGTTGGCTTGGCAACGGATGCACCTGACATGAAGCGTGACGTACAGTGAGTAAAGCTGACCTATCTATCTTGCATCAACACTTATGTGAAGTTAAAAATGCAGGTTGAATCAAAACGTATGTGACATTTAGAGGTAAAAGTAATTCAAAACAAACTGGAAACCGATTTAGGCTTGGCAAAAGTGTAGCCAAGTTCTAGATAGAACCGTCAAATAAAAGACCGTTAATACTTGCAATTACAAAGCGCTTCGAAATTGCTTTAAGGATATATGGGTCATTAATATAACATAACACTAGTTGATTTGATAAAACTAATACAGAAAAAATGCTTTAAAAACAATAACAGTTTCTACATTTTCTAGGACTACTATACCTCTTCGACTGCGGGCCATGTCCTGGACAATGGTACCCCTCCTACCCTTCCCCTTAATATCAACCCCTAAGGTAACGACCCACAGGACTATCAAACTACCAGACAACTGCCTAATTATACACTTTAATTATGTAGTATTGATAATAGGGTGATCGCTCTGGAGGTAGTTGTCAGAAGGCAGGGTCCGAGTGAGCTAGGGTAGTTGTCTGGGCTTGGATAGTCCTATGGATTGTTGTCGCGAGAGAAATAGTACAACTGCCTTCGGGTTGGTTGTCCAGATGTATTTATACGGGGAATTGTTTGTCCAGGTTGTCATCTGTTCACATGTGTTTACATTCCTCGGATATAGGGCTACTCTGTAACCAGTAGCATAGCGTGGGTCTATAAACATCGAGAGGCTACCGGCATCATGAGTGGGGGCACCTTTGATCTTGAATATCGTATTGCAAAAAAGAAAAACAAACTGCCTTTGCACTTTTAATATTTTTATAACAACTTGTAAATATTGTGATTTTGTTGGTATTGTTCAATAAAACACATTAAAAAAAAAGTAGGGGCACCTTTCTCTCCCGTTGAATGAAACACAAATGACAAGGATTAATGGGGTTGATAGTCTTTTTTCCCACTTTCCTCTTCTTTTCCCCCTCTTTTCTCCACCATAACAATGTTGATCAAGGGGCACGTAAATCCATGCCCCCCCCCCTCCTCTAAGCTACGCAACTGACTTTAAACCAGTAAAAAAATTGCCACATTACCTCCCAGTATGGTACTTGGATTTTCAGCGGATTCGGATGACCGCTTGGAAATCTTGACGGCAGATAGGAGAAATCTTCGCTTGAATCTTCGCGTGAATCTTCGCGTGATCGTATCATACCGGTGTTCCATCGTCCGTAGTCACAGAAGAGATCGCCCGTTGATGTGTAGGGGTAACTATATGGATGAAATTAAAAGGAGAGCAAAACGGTTTTTAAAATAAAGGTAGAATAAATGTGGGTGTAATAATTATGCTTGACATCTAGTTAGAAGCTCAAAAGAAACTGTATTGGTTAAAACATACTTATCAGTGCTTGTGACTTCCACTGTATATCTACAGAGATGTTCCTGAGTTGTTTTACATGCCTGACATATCACCACAAGGTGAAGCTTTCAAATTTTAGACTTATGAGATATGTATCATTACAGTGGGGAAAATGAAATTTCGAAGAAGACAGAAACTCTCAAATTTACATAAATTCAGCAAAATATCCCTTTTTACCCCTCCCCCCTCCTTAATAATTGGATGTCGACTATTTGTATTTCAATCAATTTGGTGCAACTGTGCAACAACCAGATGACCGGAAAATTCAATGTACTCTTGCTGTTGTTGCCAGCCTGCAGTCCTCCAACATGCAACACTTCACTACCCTAATGAAATGTTACAGATTGTCAAATTGCCAAGTGTTCAAGATGTTACTTATTTCCTCCATTCTCGTGAATCACATTTTATCTGTTCGCACTGCAACATGCAGCAAAACATTAGCGTACACAACGATTGAATTAGTACAACTATTTATGTAGGATATTGCCGTTATTTAAAACCGGATCAGAATCACAAAGATAGTAGACTGTAGTATTACCCTATCATTGAGAATCTTATACCAGGGAGGTGAAAGAAAGGAGGCGAAACTCTTGTAATTTATTCTAACGCATTCATGAGTTCTAAAGCGTAACAATGGGATGTGTAACATTCCACTTGGCTTTGAAGTTCCATGGTCCGAACCGCGCCTCCACTGCGGGGACTTTCAGAAGCCAAGCACCAGTTTTACATTCATTACAAAATATTAAATTACCGGCAAAATTTCAGTGTAAATCAAAAACTTTATTTTGGAATTATATTGGGAAATAGTGCATCAAACAATTTTGTTAATGTATTACTCCGTCCTTCCTATAATTTGTGTGCCAGAGTTGGTAAAAGAAAAATTACATCCTGACAAAAACTCAATATTTTAGGATAATGCGCTAATTCGTGCATGTTTTAATGTCCCGTTATTTAATCCATGATTTACAATCTTCAATAACATTAAGTTTGCTAATGCGTGTTTTTTGTATTTTTGAAGTTTAAAAAAAGGTTACATTACACAAGTTGTGTTCGCTTGTTCTACTCTTTACACATTCAACAATGGATAATAAATCATTGAAAGGGACAGCGAACAGTTGCTGTGATACCATTTTCTGATGTAGGAATTCTAAATCCTGAAATTGCATGCGCTCTTTTGTCTCACCACCTGGTCAACAGTTGTTGATTAGCGCATAACTTTTCGGCGGCTTGGAGCATGGGGTCAAAGGAGAGCGGCTTGATTCCACTCCTTGTCTATCACGTCCCCATTCGTACATGTTATATAATTATAAACATTGAACATTTGTTCAGCTCGGGCCAACTCTTAAGTTCCAACACTTTTTTGTAAAGTTCTTGCATCTTACCTTGATTGTCTTGTGGCGCACACCTGGAACTCATAGTAACATGGTTCACATTGCCCATGCCTGACGTTACAGCAGCTACCACCCGGATTGATAAACTTATCCAGTCGTAAAGACACCACAACACCACTGTCACATCTCTGCACAATCTAAACAATGAATACAAATCAAACGGGCTAGTATAGTAGCATATCTGTTATAAAGTATGATTCTATTATGATCTTATTTACCCAGGGGGAGTTTCACAAAGATCCTAAGCCGAACTTGATTCTAAGTTGGACTTACAAATTATTGAGAGCCGTTTGTAGCCTGAAAATAATGTATATACTTAAAAGTGAAAATTCAAGTATTTTAGACTTTTTATAAATTCCACATCAAGAACATGAGTCTCTTTGATAATAGAAAACATGAATGATTTGAATCAACATTTCATGCCTTTTAAAATATAACTTTTACAAAATATTTTCATACTTGCTTACGGCTTTTCCTAATTATCAAGTCCAACTTAGAGATAATTTCAACTTAGGATCTGTGTGAAATACCCCCCTGGGTATAAAGCCTCATCAGATACTGTTTTTCTTGAAGACACTGCAATCATATTATTGCTTCAATAAAGTAATAGCGCCTGTAGGAGCTAAGGCCAGAGTAATACTTTCCAAAGGCTCTTTGGAAGCACATGGGGACATTATGTGATATGCGATATACAAGAACAGAATATTACTATGGTTATTGGTGATTACTATCCGATCATTCAAGGAGTTTCATTATACAAGTTACCCATTGAATACACCTTGGTTGAGAGTGGCAAGTGTAGAAAAAATGACTTGCCAAAAGACATCAGTAATGTGGGAGGAATTTGAACCACATACTATGTATTTCACATTTCGTTGAATTATCCATTAGATCACAGCATTTATACCAGCTCTTAAAGGTTTAAAAACCCACTTAACTCTGGGCAATCATGCTTTTTTTCTTGCCTTTTTCTTTAGTGCTCCCCTGCTTTGAAAACGCTTGCATTTTTTTCATTAAGAAACTGGCCACCAAGACCAACTCAAAATATTCCCCTGAACTAACCTACTTCAACAATGTGTAAATGATGACTAAATTTGAAGAGCTGGCGCAGTCTTGTGAGATTATAATGGCTCCATATCAAATCATAAAAATGCCGTGATTCATCACTTTATGCCCATCTCGGGTGCTCTGACGAAAACCAGTCAAAGCATAAAAGTGCAATTGAAAGACATCATATGAGTTAATTGTAAATAGTTGGTAAATGACCCCCATTGTTCAGCGGTATATCCCGTCCTGTGCGAATCCCCCAACCCCTTCCCGTTTGGAGACCTAAGGTAAATCATGGGGGGGGGGGCAGAAAAAGAAACAATTAGTATAATTTATTTAAAAAGGAGGAAGAACCCCGAAAAATCATTTGTAAATCACTGGTATCGAATTAGAAATTAACCACTTTTGAATTTTATTTTCAATAATTATTATTTCCGATCAGAACTCCAGTGATATTTGGTCTACAACAGGCGGAGCTGCCACGATGCATTCGTTACCCCTCCCCCCCCCCCTGCTTGTCGATTCCTGGATACGCCATGAATGCCGGGGGTTTTAAGAGTGTAAAAGTAGGTCAGTAGTCGGTATAAAGACAGACAGGACAGGAACACGACGCTCATTTTAAGAAAATACAATAAGCCGCTTTAAATCGTTTCCTTTTTCCTTCCCTGAATTCTTTCATTAACCATTATGTGATAGACAAGAGACACAATAGAGAGCTCAAGGTAATAGCTGAAAACTCTTCGCTTGACCGAAGGCTCTCATAAAAACAAAGGGGTACGTCATTTAAACATCTATTGTTTAAGAATCGTACAGTTATTACTTATAATTCTATGAAACCATGTAAATGGGTAGGTAGATGTTCTTTGTTTTTCGCAAATGTGTGGGTTTAAACAAAAGTCGCCTGCTTCATCATATATTAAGCGGATATGAACGTCATAATGGGGCAATTTTAAAATGAGGTCCTGTTTTGTTATATTTACCTAGCAATTTGAGGTAGGGTTTTTTCTTCAAAAAATTTATTTCAATAGGGTCTTCTTATGATTGAATTTCCCCGTGTGTTAAAGCTGCGTAATCTTATTTACTTTTTCACTGACAACCGAAAAAGAAAAAGAATTTGACTGCATGGAAAATGTTAGAGGGAGAGCAGGTGAAGTGGGGGGGGGGGGGGGGGGTAGGGGAGGGAGGGGTCACTGGGGTCATGAATTAATAATGATGCTCTCGAACTGACTCATATACATGTAGATGGAGGTCTACTTGTCTTATAGTATACCTTCCGATTACAAACTAACTTTTTATGCCTGTGAGCTCGAGGAATAAAAAATAACTATTTAATGGCTGTCGCTACATTTTGTTTACCATGGAGCCACCTTTGCTGTTTTCAGTGCGATGATGATGGGATCACCATGAAATAGTTGTTGATTTGTTCGACTCAATCGAGAGATAGGTAGAATACCTGCCCATGCCGCGCGTTACACTGCTTCACGTAGTTACCTTTTACATAATTCTGTGAACTTACTTGATTCATATATTGTTTACCTTCCTATGCCTTGTTATTCGTCTTTCATTATGTTTTGTCTTTATACGGTAGTTTTAAGAATATAGGTCTCTATATATAATTATATTACATGTAGTATTTTGTTAACTTTTTGGTTTATTGTTCATTAATGTAAATTCCCCATGTTTTTGTATACTATTGCTAACTACTTTCTTTGTAAATCTAGTTTATAAATCGTTAATTTCTTGAATTATGTAACATATTTTTGATTGTTTAGACCAGTTGATGTAAAACGCTTAGAAACATTTGAATTAAAGGTAATACAAAGTTTTGGTATGGGGTCATGAATTTGGTTTAAATGAACATATTGGAAGCATATGCGATCCTACAATATTTGATGATCGTTGTCGCGGTTGAAATCGAGTCTAAAGTGATGAAATTGTAAATAATAAACTCTTTATGTTGTATAGCGCCCTCTCAAGACTGATATTACTTAAGCTTTATAACAACGTTTCTTGACTACAATCAACCGATTTGCTATTCCCATTTGGAAATTATATATCAGAACTGCATATCCTGATATTTTCATGGTCGCAGCAACAATGGAATGGCATTAGACGCTATTTGAAATATTTGAAATTTACCGGGAGCACCGGTAAATGTTTGATTATTCAATTTCTCGAAAGCAGAAGTGTTTTAGGGGTTAAATTTTCTAGTGCTTATATTACATCCACAGGGGCATCCAAACATATCAAAATTGAAAAGAATTGCTACTCATCCAATTTTCAAAATTTACCAAAACTTTGCATTACCTTTAAGCACTATAGAAATCATAATTTCTTATTGATATTATTGTTATTATTATTATCATTATGGTTATTAGTGTTATTATCATTAACAGCAGCCTGAGCTAAAGTAAGAATATAACGAATTGTTGGAAGCACTTATCTAGACGTTACATCATTATCATTGTCATACAGGCCTATACACCTCGAAAAACGGAACATAAAACTTGGTACGATTAATGATCATGGGAAAAGATATCTCTTGGAGAACAAAATAAGATTAGCTACCTTCAAAAGTATATATTAAAGACGTACTTACCTTTAAAAGGACAGTTAGAAAGAGAAGGCTGCAAATTTTAGTCCGTGTGTATAAAGTTCCATTCATGTCGATTGAAGACCGAGCTAGTTAGTGACTGGATATGTTGACGACATGAACATCTAGCACAAGTCCTTGTAGCTGGGTTTCTAGGAGCTGTGGAGGTGATGGAATTCGTGGCCTGGTAGCTTGGATCTCATCAACTCCTACGTGTGCTTTTAAATCATACAGGCAAGTTAATGTGGGCCAAGAAAAATGATCTGGCTTTAGGCATGCCGTACGTGTTTACGTCTATGTGATAAGTGACAAACATGGATGGATTGCGGCAGTACCCATCTAGAAAAGTCGTGACTAGCTTCCGCTAACAAAATAGTACAAGTCATTAAGTCAGTGATGACTGATTGGATATAGGCGGTCTTATCTTTTGCAGTAATGGTGGCTTTTGAGATATATCCTGTAGCTCTTTCTACACCACCTATCGTCGACAGTTCTTCTACATCCTTCTCTTTGTTTTCCTCTTGTTGTTTTGCCCATATCCGGAAAGCCAAATGTTATGCAATTAATTGAAACACTAGCTCACCAGCGCGACGAGCTACTGTTGATGAAGACATGATCGAAAGTTGTACCCACATATCTACAGATCATGATTATATTGTACGAGCTTGTGAGAATTTTGTTTCCACTTTTTTTTAAAACGACGATGGCTTTTCAACAACAAAAATCGTGAGGCAGGTCGTGATACATCTATCGCAACTATAAGCTTTACTCACAATTTTTACACCTTTAAACTTTGTCACCAAATCTTTGGATCGAATCAAGCACAAATATATACCGGAGGAATCATGCCTTGACTGAACTAGTCAGACGACCATAACCTTGTTTCCTATCACCAACATCCTAACGGAAATAGATTCCCACAAGAAGAGAGAGCAAAAAACATTTAAATTCGCTGAGAATGGCTTTTATTTGTTAACAGAGTCAAGGGTGATGACCCCGCTTTGCCTATTTCGATCTTTATACGAGGGCTGCTCCCATTTGGACAACACAAGCTCGATAATCCGGTTGAAAAAATAATTATCTAGCCGCAATTCGTGCTTATAATGGCCTTCTAACAATGAGAGTAACGTCAGTTTGGCACGCGAGGCAATTAAAATAGACAGGCTGACTCATTCTAGATTGATGATCTTTTTCACCAGCGCATGATGTTAATTTTTCCTGCCAAGTAGGTATATTGTGATACATGAATTTGACTACAAACCGAACAAAATATATAGCCTAAGCATATGGAAAGCAGGAACAAATCCACTATCAGGAATTGGAGGAATATACCATCGGTCACAGAGGAGAGTTGATACTGAATGTTCGCTAATGTTCATGAAAATGTATGATGAAGAAAGAAAAAAAGATGCAGAAACCAATAAATCAAAATCAAAATCAAATCAAATCAAATCAGTGGCAGCAACGGTTCTAAAGGGGGGCTTTGGGACTCCAGCCCCCCCCCCCCCTCCCCCCTCCCCCCCCCCTCCCCTCCCCCATTTCATCAAGCACTCCCCCGCATTTTCTGTAACTACGGATTAAATTAATTTAAGCGCACACCTATACATGACTATAAATTATATGCAAGAACCTCTATTGCCTCCAAAGCCCCCCCCCCCCATATTATTCTAAATTCAGAACCGCGGCTGATAAGTGGCTTAGCTATGCTCAAGTGATACGTGCCTCGTTAGCAGTAAACATAATAACGAAGGAATGGGAATACTAAGGGAAAAGATGAATACTAATAATATATAATAATAATGATGATGATGATAATAATAGTAATAATGATAATGATAATAGTAATAATATTAAAAATAATCATCATCATCAAAATAAGTATGATAAGAAATATAGTTACGATAATAACAGTTACTCTTTCCATTATTATTAACGATATATCTCACATAAGGCATCCAAATCTATTTGTGTATATTCTGTTAATTTAGTTATTACAGGCTTACAGAAAGAAAAAGCTAAGCAAGATCGAGCAAGAACGAAGAAATACACCCCCCCCCCCCCCCCGCCTCAACAGAAAAGCTTAAAGCAAGGGGAAACAAACAATAGAGGGAGCTAGGGTTGGGGTTTTCATTGAAAATATTGTTCACAAATATTTCTTCCACCCTTCTCCCAAACAAATTTCCAATTATCAAAACCGAGAAGAATTATGACATATGTATTGACTTTTAGGTGGTCTGTCAACGACAGATCACCTATTGATTTCGCTAGAATTTTATTTCTTTATTCTTTATTCTTTATTTATTTTTATTTCTTCCGTACACTTTTTTGTCCACACGTTTACTCGAACTCGACATGGTCAATTTCCTTAAAATTTCTGTCAGTCATCAAGCACTATAATTTCAAGTCTAATTAACTTTTTCAAGTTCATGGGGTTATCGTGACGTCATCCAGGCGCCATTTTGTAAAAATCAGGTCCTTATCATATCTCAATAACGAGTGATCAAAAATAAACCGTATTTGGTATACATCAACTTCAGGTCAAGAGTCAACTAAAAATGTCAACAAATTCCGCGCGTGCACCACGACGCGCACGTACGCGCGCATTAAAATTTAAAAATGCTCAAATTCGTTCCAAATTAATTTTGCATACGTTTCAGGCCATTTTAAGCTTTTTGCAAAAAAACGCGCGCACGCACATGCGTGCGCGTTTTTGCGCGTACTTGCATTTTGCAAAGTAAAATCGCCAATTTTTCTCTGTCATCATATTTGGCACATTTGTTCAAGCATTTTGATACCATGTTCACCTTTTTCTGACCATTAATAACGGAATGAGCGTCCGTTAAGATTCTCATCTGTGCGTGCGAGCTTTTATAATACATAACATACATGTGCAAAAACATGCCTATACACAATTCATTGTAACTCTTCAGAATGGATGGATACCCCCCATTTTTTTTCATAGTTAGATAGATTATGAGTCGGAGATATGATTTCTAGTCTCATTTGACCCTCAATTAACTCATGACGTCATCATAATGGCCTCCGAACACAAAATTTCAATTTGCATATTATGACGTCAGCAGATTTTGGGAAAATTAATTGTATCTCTGTAAATATTGATCAAATTTCTTTCAAATTTTGATATGTTTTACCTGAGGATATTATCTACAAATGCAGTTTACACAATATTTCCTTTTGACAATGGCATCATGGCGTATTTTTGCAATTAAAGAAGACATGTCAATTTTTTACATTTTGCGTGTATTCTCTATGGGACATGACTTTTTCTCAAAACTTGATTCTACATTCTCGTCTTTCGCGAGCAATATCTCCGTCGTTTTATCTTTGTTTACGCTGAGCTTTGAGTATGTTGTAGCTGAGACAATAAGCTATCACAAGTGTTTCCTTTATTTTTCGATCAGATGCCGGGATCATGCTCATATTTCACTTACAAAGTGGGATTAGAGAATTCCATTTTCCGTTTACGTGTAATCTCTATGTGAAATGTTTTGGTATATCGGTAATGCACTTGACTTCCGACCTCGAGGTCCCTGGTTCGAGTCCGGGCGTCTCCAACAATTTTTTTTCTTCACTTTTTTTTTCTTTTTGACCTTTCACTGTACCATCTCCTTTGAATATTAAAACACGTAGAATCGCAAATAATGTAATAAACAACCATATTTACTTTATTATTACCCTATTATCACTTGATCCATTACTTTTTGCGTGTAATCCTTATGGGAGATGACTTTTTGTCAAATCTGGATTCTACATTCTTGTCTTTTGCGAGCAATATCGCCGTTATTTCGGCTTGATTTTTGTTGATTTTTGAGTATGTTGTAGCTGAGACTATATACTATCTCAAAGTTCTCTCATTTTGTTCAGTCTGATGTCATCATGGTCTGTTGATGATGATCATCAACATCATCATGATCGTGATGATCATCATCATCGTCATCACCATTACTATCAAGATCATCATCATCATGATCATCATCATGATCATCATTGTTTACATGTCTATATAACTTGAAGGCAGACCACCTTATTCGTCCTCGTGACGAATTAAAATCTAGTTAATTTTTCTTTCCACCGAATGATGATTTTGTATTTGTGTGTCGCCCTCATGGTTCATGATGATGGTGCAATATTGTGGTTTTGTGATAAATAGTGAAATATAACTTCTTCTTTTTTTTCTTCAGGGTGAGCCGTGGTGTTTTTGTTTTGTTTTGAAGCATTCTTAATTGCACACATTTAGTACAAATGAAAAAACATACATCTTCATTTTTAATTGATATACATAATATGTAAGGAAAATTGTACAGCCCTCAGAATGTCAAATATTTAATTAATAAAACAACATGATTAATTTTTTTGTCTTCATTTTTTGGACCCTCCAACAGGCCATTTTATTGAAAATCAATCTCCAAATAACATATTTGAACACATGTACCAATGAATATCATATAATAGTTCAGAATAAGATATACATAACGAATATCAACCATAATAAGCGGTTATTGAAACCGTAGCATATTGATAACAATAATATGATGATAATGATGATATACAGAACATACATGTAGATTAGGGAAAGAAAAACAAATTAAATAAGAATGCTACATAATGACTAAAAATGATATGGGAAATTCAATATACTCATATTAAAAGATCAAAATTCTCTCAAAATGTATCCATTTTTTAATCGAATTTGTCAGTTTTGTTAGCAAAATAATTATTTGCCTATCTTCAGTTGTTTCCTCTAATCCAATGTGAACTTCCTTCCAAACCCATGTCTTTAAGAATAAGAAGATCCAAGATATTACTACACCGTTCCCATAATGTTATTACCATTTCACATTCCACAAATATATAATAATAATAATAATAATAATAATAATAATTAACAACATTTGTATAGCGCTTATCACAAAATATGTCTCTAAGCGCTTAATATGTCTCTAAGCGCTTATCCTCCTTGTTAAGTTGTTTGTAATCAAGATATAAACTACTTTTGTTTAAATCATGTTCTTCCCTCAACAAAAAAAAGTTAAAGCAGATTTCATTAATTTCTTTGAAAACCCGTTCAGGCACCGGAGTCAAAATGCTAACATAAATCAAGTTTGAATAGTCATATGTTTTTTGCAAGTGATTTTTTCCAATCAGAGTGAGATCTCTTTGTTTCCACCGATTTAACAATTTCTTAATTTTGCTCAAAATCTCTTTATAATTAATTTCGTCAGGGTCTTAAGAAAAAAAAATATATAATATTTGTACAATGTCAGCTTCCTTTCCAAAAAGTGCAGTGGATATCGTTTGATACTCAAACGATTCATTTGTCGTTTTAGTCTCTTTTTTTTTTCTTCATTGGAATTTGTGTTGTTCGTCATAGAAAATCTTTAGTAAGAGAGACTTTCAGAAACAGAGATAACTAAAGCAGGAAAGAGAGAGAGAGAGAGAGAGAGGGGGAGAGGGAGGGAGAGAGAGAGAGGGAGACAGAGAGAGAGAGAGAGAGAGGGAGACAGAGGGAGATAGAGAAGGAGACAGAGAGAGGTACCATATTTCATTTAAAACTTTGAAGCATGATGATTCTTCGTTCCGATTGTTGATTTAGCCCCCTACCTGGTTACCTGGTTGCCGCCGTCAGTTGCTGGCGATTGGCGACCACATCTGCACATCTTTTTGTTGTCTTTCTCCATTTGTTTCTATCCTGTGCTAATCTTTTGGCTTCTGAATATGTGAGACCTGTCCATTCTTTGATGTTATCAAACCACTGCTTTCTCTGTCTGCCTCTCTTTCTTTTTCCTTCTACTTGGCTTTCTATTATTTGTGCTGCTAAGGGGCTCCCACTGCCACGCAGAATGTGTCCAAAGTAACCCATCTTGAGGCGGGCCACTTTTCCTAGGAGATCTCTTTCTGTGTTTAGTTCTTGTAGGACACTGAGGTTGGTTCTTTTGTCCTTCCAGCTGATTTTGAGCATTCTCCTCCAGAACCACAATTCTGCTGCCATGATGCGATTTTCATCAGCTTTGAGCAGTGTCCAGCTTTCAGCACCATAAAGTGAAGCACTCCAAACCAGGGTTTTGACCAGTTTTATTTTCAGGCCGGTTTAGATGTTCCTGTCATTCCAAAGTACATGCATGTCAACCATTCTCTTCTTCGCTATAGCTATTCTGATCTTTATATCAGTGGTACAGCTGGCATCGCTGTTCTTTGTAGATCCAAGATATTTGAAGCTTTCCACATCTTTGACTGTTTCCCCGTCGATCTGGATGCTGCGATCGGTATCTGAGGTTTTACCAGCAACTAGGAGTTTGGTCTTTTTAACATTTAGATGTAAGTTGAGTTTCTTGCCGGCATCGTTTACTGCATGTGTGAGACTTTCAATTCCATCTTTGGAAGATTCAATAAGTGCTATGTCATCAGCATAATTATCTGAGATTTGAGATGTTTTTGCCACCAAATTTAATGCCATAGTGCGCAACATCTGCTTCCCTCATCCCACTTTCCGTGTATGTGACGAAGAGGTATGGTGATCAGATGCAGCCCTGTCTTGCACCTTTTCCTATCTCAAACTCTTCAGTGTGTTCACCATCCCAACGGATTCTAGCTCTTTGGTTTACATAGAGAGATTGGATTAAAGTGAGGTGTTTAGGGAAGCCCATATCTATTTGTTGTGGCTTACAGAATCAAACGCCTTTGAATAGTCTATGAACATAATAAAAGCTTGTTGATCCATGGCAATCACCTTCTCAAGTAAAACTTGCAAACATACAAGCATGTCCCTGGTCCCTCTGCCTTTTCTGTAGGCAGCCTGGTCTTCTGGTTGCTCTTGTTCTAACTTTTGTTTCATCCTGTTAACAATTATCACGAGTAAGATTTTGCTGGTGTGACTGATAAGGGCAATAGTCCTGTAGTTTGAGCTCAGTTTTTGATCTCCAGATTTAAACAGAACAACAAATTCCTGTATCTTCCATTCATCTGGCCAATGGCAAGAAGTCCAAATGCTCGCACACAATTTGTGGAGAAATTTCATCAATTCCTGGTGCCTTCCCTGCTCTGAGCTTCTTCACCACATGTTCAACTTCTGAAAGAAGTGGCACTGGTTCTTGTTCCATTGTAGGGACCTTCTCTTCTGTTTGTTGACTCTCATCAATTGATCTTTTGAAAAGCTCAGTTCCATATTCTTTCCAGCAGTCCATTATGTTTTTCCTCTGATCTAAAATGATGCCGTTCTTGTCTTTTATGCATGATTGTTGTGATTCTCTGGGGTTAGTCTTGACCGATTTGATAGCCGAGTACATTTCTTTGGCTTTACCAGCTATGTTGAAATCGTTCACTTCCCTGCATCTTTCTTTCAACCAGTATGCTTTATCCTTCCTTATTTTTCTTTGGATTTCTGATCTTAGATTCTTGTACCTTTCTTCCTTGGCTTTTGTACCTTTATCCCGTCTTAATCTGCTCTTCTCTTCAGCTAGTAAGAGGACTTCGTTACTAATCCAGGGCTTCCTAGCACGTCTTGTTGCTTTACCAAGGGTTGTTTCAGCAGATTATTTAAGTACTGTTTTGTAGACTGTCCATAAAGTTTCTGATGAAGATTCTGTGTTAGCTTCTATGTCCGATAGATTCTTCTTGAATTTGGCTTCTGATGAGTTCAAAAAAGACTGTAGAGTTTTGGGGTCTTCAAGTGATTTGACATTCAGTCTTCTTGATTTTGGTATCTTGCTGACTTTAGACAGTTTGACTTGCATATTTGCGACTAACAGTATATGGTCCGTATCACAGTCTGCTCCTGGGAAAGCTTTGGCGTCTTTGATGCTTGACTTCCACCTGCGCCTGCATGATCAAGATGTAGTCGATTTGGTTCCTATACCTGTCCCCAGGAGATTTCCAAGTGTATAGATTCCTCTTGTGGTGGTCAAACGTTGTGTTTGTTATAATAAGGTTATTGACATGACATAATTCTGCTAATTTATCTCCACTCTCGTTTCTACTGCCAAGGCCAAATTTGCCTACTCCACACCTGATGTCTTCACCTTTTCCAATCTTAGCATTGAAGTCTCCCACGATTACTAGTGTGTCACCACTGTTTACTTTATCCACAGTTACTTTGTAGTAGGCCATACAACTGTTCTATAGTGCTCATGTCATGTGTTGATGTGGGAGCATATAGACCTGGATGATGGTGAGGTGTTTGGTTTTGCTTTCAGTCTTACCATCACAATTCTCTCTGATACTGGGGTGTACCGTGTATGCATCCAGTGCATTTCTGGCTTCGTTTGTGAGTAAGATGGCTACACCACTTTCACTTTTGCCGCTATCCTTTCCTGAGAAGACAATAGTGGTGTCTCTGTCTGGTTTGAGTACTCCTTCTCCTTAGCCCCCTAACCCCTACTATACCCCCTCACCCACTTCTAAGTTTAGCCCTATTATCAAAACCCTCAAAACAAGAGAAATTTGAAATCAATATAAGAAATGTGATGATAATGTTAGTGAAACTGTCTCCTCTCACTTATATTTACATATCGATTTCTTTTTAATACTTTGCTTCCTTTTTTTTCCATCGACTGTTTACTCTCTTTTATATTATGTGCCGCCCTCACTGGTGATGAATAGAATAATTATTGTGAGTCAGATTATATTACTGAACGCTTCAGGTCCCTGATTTTGATAGTGCAATAGTTCACAGTCTGTGATATATAGTAAAAAATAACATATGTTTTGTCGGGGTGAGCCGTGGTGTAGTGGATATCGTTAGAGACTGAAGCTAACGGACTTAACCTCAATGCCATGATCATGGTGTCGGTTGTCTGCTATACTGAACTCGATACTCATCCTTTTGGGGGTTTTGTTTTTTCTGTTTTGTTTATTTGTTTCATTGGAATATCTCATATTTACAGGTAGTCTTGACTAGAAATTTATCTAGGCTGGGGGCCTTGGTTTAATACTTGGGTTTTGTAAGAGAGCAGTATTTCTGTAAATATATGTTATTTTGACATAGAGATTAATGGGGGTTTTAATTAGGCCTTTTAGAGAGTTTTGGGATATAGAGTCAAGACTTATAATGAATGCTATTGAAGGCTTTTAATTATTTATATATCTTTCTATCTATCAGGCTATAGTTCAAGAAAAAGCAGAGCCATTTACAGGTCTTTGAAAAAGTTACCTAGATAGAGCAAGAAGGAAGAATGAGCCCCCCCCCCCCCATAAAGAAAAGGAAAAAAAAAGAAACACAGTGAATATAGCACGAGAGAGAGAGAGAGAGAGAGATGTACCATATTTAATTGAAAACTTTGGAGCATGATCTTCGTTTCGATTGATGATCTGCCCCCCCCCCCCCTACCCCTACCATCTTCTTCCCCATTTTGTTCACTACTAACACACCACACACACAAAGAGAAACTTGAAATCAATATAAGAAATATGATGATAATGTTCGAAAAACTGTCTCATGTCACTTAATAATAAAAAATAAGTCGATAAATAGATATAATATATCTATTTATCTTTTTATTCTTATTCTTTTTTTTCCACCTACTTTCTTTTATATTGTATGTCGCCCTCACTGGCGAAACGAAACGCTTTCGTTCACTGATTTTGATGGTGCAATAGTTTACAGTTTGTGATAAATAGTGAAAATAATTGGTCTTTCGTCGGGGTGAGCCGTGGTGTAGAGGATCTCGCTCACAAGGCGAGGATAGCAACCGTATGCGATAGAACCCCGTTCCAGATAATGGTCTGCGGGTTGCCTGTTACACTCAATTCGACACTCATCCTTTTCGGGTTATTTTATTTTATTTTTTAATATTTGTTTCATTGGAATATTTCATAATTTTTTACGAAGATTCTTTAGAAAAGGAACTTAGTCAAAAGTATTTTTCGTAAGATTCAATATCAAACAATAATTCGTGTATGCTGAGTCGTTAATAATTTGGGGAAGATAGTCTTGCTAAAGAAATGGAAGTGGGGAAGGATTGAGACAAAGAGAGACAAAGAGAGAGGGGGAGAGAGCCGAGAGAGAGAGAGACAAAGAGAGAAGATAGGGAGAGAGAGGGGGAGAGATGACGAGATAATGATAGATAAAACGACAGCTAAGTAGAGAGAGAGAGAAAGGGAGAGATAGAGAGAGGGAGGAGAGATATAGAGAGAGGGAGAGAGAGATATAGAGAGAAGGTATAGTCGAGGGGCGAGGTCGAGGGGCAGTTATTATACGAGAAGAGAGAAGGAAAGATAAAAAGAAAGAAAGATGTTAAAAGGTGACAATGAGAGTGGGCGAGAGAAAAATAAAAAGCAGAGCCATTTACAGGTCTCTGAAAAACTGAGCTAGACAGAACAAGAAGGAAGAATAACCCCCCCCCCCCCCCCCCATGAAGAAAAAAAAAGAATGATAGTACAACTGTATCTATATATCGGTGTTTTAAAAAAAAATCTTCCTTCTTTTTGTCCTACCGACTGTTTACTTCCTTTTATGTTGTGTGTCTCCCTCACTGACGATGAATACAATAATATGAGTCATATTCTTTCCCTGAACGCTTTAGTTCACTGATTTTGATGGTGAAATAGTTCACAGTCTGTAATAAATAGAGACATGTCATTTACAGGTCACTGGAGAATATTTCCTAGACAGAAAAAATAATAATAATGAGCCCCCCTCGCCCCCCCCCCCCCCCCCCCCCTGAAAAACAAAAAACAAAGGAACATGATGTTGAATAAAGTTTAGAGAGGGTGGGAACTTATGATCCTTTTAATAAAATGTTTCTTATTGCCGGGTGTGAACCATGACACTTCTCCGTTCATGCTTTACTGAATAAGCCTCACCCTCCCCCAATGTATTTTCCCTATTGTCGAAACTATCTAAAAAAGAACAAGAGAACAATTAAAACAGTATAAGAACTATGATAATAATGGTGGTAATAGACTGCTTCAGTGTTACTTGTATTTTTGCCATCGAATTCTTACTTGTATGTGTTTATCGCCCTCTCTGGCAAAGTACTGAATAATGATGGTCGTGCAATATTTTTGGGGGTGATAAATAGTGAAAATATGAAATATAGTGGGTTTTGTCGGGGTGAGCCGTATCGTTTGAGACTGAAGCTAACGGACCTAAACCCAATACCATAATCATGGTGTGGGTTTGTTTGCTACACTGAACTCGAAACTCATCCTTTTTTTGATTCATCGAAATATTTATACACTGTAATTCCTTATAGATTTGTTATGCTGAATCTTTTTTTTTTGTAATCGGGGGGGGGGGGGGGAATTGTGAGTGATACGTTAGATTGCGAGAGATAGAGAGAGGGAGAGAGAGGGAGAGAGAGAGAGAGAGAGAGGGAGTGAGAGAGAGAGAGAGAGAGAGAGAGAGAGATGAGGGGGAGGGAGCGAGGCGAGAGAATATCAGAAAGAAAAGAATGACGGAATGAAGAAGAGGTAAAGAGGAGAAATTGAAAACAATTTACAACAATGGGCGATACAACGAAAAATCTGAACTAGGAAGAACAATAAGAGCCACCCCTGTAATTGTAATCGTTTGTTTGTTTCACCGGAATAGGGGGGGGGGGGGGGGGGTGGGGGGGGGACTAAAGCAACAAACAAAAAAAGATAGAGAAATTGTGAATATAATAACGTTGGATTGACAAAGAAAAAGAGAGAGAGAGGGAGATAATGGCAGAATGAAAGACAAAAAAGAATGAAAGGAAGGTTAACATTTTTAAATGGAAAATAATCAAAAGAATCTGTGCGGAGAGAGAAAGAAAATCTGAGATAGAAAGAGCAAAAAGAAAGAAAAGGGGCTGAGCAGGATTTTACGAGAAGGAAAGAAAGAAAGAGGTTAAAGAGAACAGAATAGAGTACCGAAGCTGTGACGTCATAAAAATTTATTTTTAGAATTTCTCAATTTTTTCTTCATATTCCGAAAGAACATCAAAAATAATGTCCAAATGTCGAAAACCAATTGAATATGTTAAGTATTGGCTGAGATATGACCATCTGAATAAATATACTCCCCATAGGAACTCAGTGTTATATGCCCTGGCTCCTAATAGGAGCCAGAGCATATAACACTGAGTTCTCATAGGACATATATTCATTCAGATGGTCATATCTCAGCCAATACTTAACATATTCAATTGGTTTTCGACATTTGGACATTATTTTTGATGTTCTTTCGGAATATGAAGAAAAAATTGAGAAATTCTAAAAATAGATTTTTGATGACGTCACACTTCACCACTCTATGGACAATAAAGAAAAACCAGCTCCCCCCCCCCCCCCCCCCAGCCATTGAATTGAAGGGGAAAAAGGTTAAAGAGAGAAATAGTGAAAGGTAAAAGATGGGGGGGGTGGCAAAATGAAAAGAAAAATACTCCATCGACATTCATTGGTCTTGTTCTCTTAGTACTTTTTATCCACATAATAACAGCAGAACCCCATCCTCACCCGGCGAGCCCTCTCCCAGCACAAGTGCCCCCTTTTGACACCACTGATAACAAGCATGCTCCCATTGTCAGAGAAATTTAAAAAATAATTAAATACAAAACACAATCAGCATCAAAAGAATAATTGTTTGTTTAATTTTCAGCATTTTTCAATATCAATCTCAGAAAGAAGGAATACTAAAGATAGAAAGAATACGTTATGATAATCTGCAATGACTGATACTACAAGAGATGCATATATATATTATTGATGGGCACTTTGGTCACGACGACATGATTTCGTTTTTGAAAGAATGAAGTAAAGAAAGATAATTACTTTGGTTATATTGAAAGAAACGCATCGTTGCATAAAAATATGAACAAAGTCATCTACCTTATTCAATACTCCCTCCTATACCAGTCCAAACACAATATCTACAGTACATATTAAGACGTTTCATTGCAGTATTGTATATAAAAAAAGATACACATTCAAAGTTTAAAGCATGGAATTAAATTGTATGTCCTTCGTTGAAGTACTGAACTATCCCTGTCAAAATATTTGGACATTGTTCAGCCTGAAATGTTTGAGTAGATTGTAGTCTAGGAATGGTCAAATTTGTCTACGAATATTGGATGTGCATCCCAATAACCATTTGTACTCTGCTGTTGGGCACACTACAAAGCTCAATTACTTCTAGCA
Source organism: Strongylocentrotus droebachiensis (assembly GCA_035222895.1). Lineage (NCBI taxonomy): Eukaryota > Metazoa > Echinodermata > Echinoidea > Camarodonta > Strongylocentrotidae > Strongylocentrotus > Strongylocentrotus droebachiensis. The sequence goes on along the minus strand of JAVYIG010004502.1, from coordinate 96,837 downwards.
GACTGCTAAATTAAGCAATCCCGGTACGGCCCATGATATTATAGTGAAACACATTTTGAAAGTGTTTGCTTTAGAATACTCAGCCAATGTTTGCATTATTGAGTTTTTACAGATGTTTATCACTCAGATCGAGACCCTGTATTAAACATAGAGCTACAATTGATTGCATTTCTCAGAAATTGAGGATGGTACCCGAGTATACTCATTCTGGAGTACGAGAACTTAGTCCACTGCCTGAACTGTTTCTGTGTCGTGCGCCCAATTCCCTGAGAAAATAACACACTGAACTGAACTTGAACTTGAAAAAGAGGCATTCCTTTCATTTTTTTTTCAGGGATGGAGTGATTACTTGAGATGCTCTGTGTGGGATGCGTGTAAGGGAGGAAAACAAAGATGACTGAAGAAATAAATATATCACAAGGGACAGAATCTGGACAAACATGAAATGAGTTTTAAAGCCCCACTGCACTACTCGTAGCTACTTACTCCCTCTATATAGAAAACAATGCCTAAGTGGTGCCAGTTGGTCCCCCATGATCCTCTCTTTCTTATGTTATTAGAGAGCTGAGTTGATAAGATAACCACCTGTCAGTAACCAGAAGGGTGGTCTGATCCCTCCTGGCAAAACTAGTGCAGACGGTCTTTAAAGCACAAGGAAATCTTCCTCAACGAGTTAAATCAATCATATATCCTTCAATCTATCATAGATCCTTCAATCTATCATAGCTTTACAATCAATGGTAATGTACACTCATATTCTATTATGGCAAAGTACAATTCATAACGTCCTATCTGAGGGACGCAGTGTTTTTTCACTGTATTATAGCCTGCATCTAAGAAAAAAGGGGGGGGGGGCAGGTTAACACACAAAGCAGGCTTCAGTCATCTGCATGGGTTAAATTTGAACCCATGATCCCAAATTACGACAGGCAGACACTTTACCGACTGAGCCAACTCCTCTAATTACAAGATATCTACATTTGTATATTTTACCAAAAATATACACAACATAAGCTACTTACATTTGTATACATTGCATGCACTATTTCTTAATCTTTACATACCGTAAGTGTCAACCTTCACCAAATAATAAACAGGGAATAAGAAAGAAAAAAATGAAATGTCCATATTTTGTTAAGTTCACACACAAGATCACAAGGTATTTTTTGTCCCAACAAGATATTGACAAAAACTTACAGCAATGAATAAATAGTTTAAAGTCCATCCAATGTAAAGGTTAACCCTAACCCTGTCCTCATTTCTAAAGGAAATAAGCTTAAATTTCCACTCAAAAATAATTCCTATTATAATTATCTTGCATCAAAAATGTGTTGGCTTTTGATTGGTTGAGAGCTTGTCACATGACCAAAAATATTTGACCTATTTTTAGAAAGTACTATATGAGAGTACTATTTTGGTTTACTATTTGGGAGTTGAAAAAAAAAAGATTTTTTTTTTTTAATTGAACAATTTTTTTTCTTCAAATCTTAATTTAATGAAAACAAAATATTTTAAATCTTTTTAGATAAAAATTGACAAAGTTTTTTTTTTTTTTTAAATAAATTTTTGGTGCTGGATATAAAACAAATATACCATGCCTTCTATTCGTCGAGGTACTGGTTAAACTATGGGCCTCGGTGACTCCAAAAGTACCATTTGCTTCGGGGCTGTGCCCCTCAGCAAATAGTACTATTGGAGTCACCTCTTGCGCATAGTTTTAACCAGAACCTCTCAAGGCAGTGTATATTTGTATACTATTTCTAAATTCTTAATATTCCCAAAGACATTCAGTACCGGTACACATATTTAAGGTAGTTCAGGTTTTTCAGTTACATCAAATACAATTTCTGTCATGTGAAAAAATGAGGAAAAAAAACATATTCATGCATACATGTAAACAGACACTCCCTATAACTTAAGAACTTAACACAGAAGAACATATAATGAATAAATACATCTATTACTGAACTTACTCAATGTAGCTTATATTTTTGTTATCTCAAGGTAGTATTAATCTGTACAGCTGCAGTGACATATTAAAGATTACTGTAAGTACATCTGCCTATTGCAGCAGCTTGCATCCTTTTCATACTTATAGCAAGATTTAATTAGAAATAACTATAATTTAAATTTACAATTTTACAAAGACTTATATTTCCTTCTCTTATCTTGCAAAGTGTTATGCACTTTTCAGTTCTTGCATCAAAAATGATTTCATCTTCAACTTTTTAATGCATGTACAAAGCTAACATTTCTCTTAACTCTTTATGCGCCACTTAAAAAACCCCCCTGTGCCACATTCTTTTAGGGTCACACATTTCGAGGGAATCTTTATTGACTCTGCTGAATCAAGAGGCTATAACTCTTCACTGGATGATCATGATGAAAAATATTGTGCAGCAAAGTTGTAGACCGGAAAACGTGCTTTTCGATGAACCGTCATTTGTTATATTTTGAATTATCATTTTTATAATAATCATAATTATATAATGTTTAATTTTTCTTATTTACGGCAGTTTTTTATCCCTCTAGAATTTCTTATTTAGCAATGATAAGACATCTTCAAATCGAATCTATTAGAAAGGTGGACTTCTTACCTTTCTTTACATACCTTGCTCAAGTATTCTAACAATTCAGAAGGTTAGTATTTAGGTTGTTGAAGAAAAGAAGTTCAATAGGGAGAGACTTGAAAGTACCCCGCTCAGCCACCCTTGACAATGGGCTAATCTGCCCATTGAAATCCCTATTACCCCAGGTTATTGTCAATGTCCGGTTTAGCGGGGCATGAAAAGGGACGTCGTGGGGATGTTTTTCTTTGTTGTGCCATGATAAGTCAATAAGAAATAAGAGAATGTTATTGATTTTGCCCACTGGTATGAGCATGTAAAAATGGTATAGGCATAATATATTATATGTGATATACATGACATAATCAGCATCTTATTGAAATGTCTCATTATGAATGTTCACCGCATCTGTTCTCTCACCTTCTTTACCCCTCAATAAAATTGATTTCAAGTACATTTATCACAGCCATAGATATACAAAGAAAGAATGAATCAATCTTAAAATATAAACTATATTGCATTGTTTTCCATTTACTTTATTGTGAGAGAGCTTATTATCAGAAATGATTGACGAGTGGAGTATGCAATGAATAAAATATGGAGAACGGACGTGAGAGACATTATGAGAGAGAAATAGTGATATGAAATGAAAGGACTTTACTGTGAATAAAGATTATAAGAGAAAGAGATAAAGATGACGGCAAGACAGGATACATATTGATACGAAAATAACAATAATAATGAGATAGAGATGACGGAAAGAAAGAGAGTAAACACTGATAGCATAAGAATGAATAAAGATAATAAGAGAAAGATATAGAGATGACGGCAAGACATAGGGTACATATAGATAGGAAAATGATAATAATAATAAGATAGAGATGACGGAAAGAAAGAGAGTAAACACTGATAGCATAAGAATGAATAAAGATAATAAGAGAAAGATATAGAGATGACGGCAAGACATAGGGTACATATAGATAGGAAAATGATAATAATAAAAAGATAGAGATGACGGAAAGAAAGAGAGTAAACACTGATAGCACAAGAATGAATAAAGATAATAAGAGAAATATATAGAGATGACGGCAAGACATAGGATACATATTGATAGGAAAATAATAATAATAATAAGATAGAGATGACGGCAAGAAAGAGAGTAAACACTGATAGCATAAGAATGAATAAAGATAATAAGAGAAAGATATACAGATGACGGCAAGACATAGGGTACATATAGATAGGAAAATGATAATAATAATAAGATAGAGATGACGGCAAGAAAGAGAGTAAACACTGATAGCATAAGAATGAATAAAGATAATAAGAGAAAGATATAGAGATGACGGCAAGACATAGGGTACATAATTATAGATAGGAAAATGATAATAATAATAAGATAGAGATGACGGAAAGAAAGAGAGTAAACACTGATAGCATAAGAATGAATAAAGATAATAAGAGAAAGATATAGAGATGACGGCAAGACATAGGGTACATATAGATAGGAAAATGATAATAATAATGAGATAGAGATGACGGCAAGAAAGAGAGTATTACACTCATAGCATAATAATGAATAAAGATAATAAGAAAAAGATATACAGATGACGGCAAGACATAGGGTACATATAGATAGGAAAATGATAATAATAATAAGATAGAGATGACGGAAAGAAAGAGAGTAAACACTGATAGCATAAGAATGAATAAAGATAATAAAAGAAAGATATAAAGATGACGGCAAGACAGGATACATCTTTCTTTCATTAGTTTTATTCATTCTTATTCTATCACTGTCTACTCTCTTTCTTGCTGTCATCTCTAGCTCTTTCATTAATTTTTATTCATTCTTATTCTATCAGTCTACTCTCTTTCTTGCTGTCATCTCTATCTCTTTCTTTCATTATTTTTATTCATTCTTATTCTATCACTGTCTACTCTCTTTCTTGCTGTCATCTCTATCTCCTTCTTTCATTTTTTTTATTCATTCTTATTCTATCAGTCTACTCTCTTTCTTGCTGTCATCTCTAGCTCTTTCATTAATTTTTATTCATTCTTATTCTATCAGTCTACTCTCAGGGAACACTTTTATCACTAGAGTCTTCGTCACTGCTCGATTCGTCGGAATCAGAGTCCATGCTCCATGCTTCCATAGTAACAAGATCTCGAGCCTCCTCTACACTAAACACACGTTGACGTTTTCCAGCAGGTGCCATCGTAACATCAGTAAAAAAAATCCAAAGAAAACCGCTAAATACACGGTAATTTCGAATGTAACACTATGAAGAAAAACAGTTTACCGGAAAGTGTGCGATGTATACAATGTAAACAATAGTAAACGCAACGCGTGGCTACACACTGCGAGCGGTATTATGAATGTCTAATTGACTCGTATACATCTGTGCAAAAATGCGAAGTTGGCACGCCTACGTCCGTGCAAATCGGCGAACAAAGCAAACAAAGAGTTAACTAGCTTTTTATAGAGTAAGATATAACTTCAAGACTTCACTTAATCCCGTCTATAGCAATCAATCGTAACCGCCAATTACTCGATTGATTAAGTCCTAGATCAACATTTTCTTCCATTGCTGCCTTTCAGCAATACTTACACAATTTTCAGCCATATACCATAATTATTTCAGGTTATATTTTGGACAAAGGGAAACTACAGGGAAGAACTTTGGTCCTATTTCAGCAAAAAGAGGAATTTACCTATGAGAGAGAAATTCTAAAATCATTGATCTTCATAGGGGGAAATTCTATTACGATTAATGTCGTGAAACCTAGTTATAAAGTACACTTTCAAAACAAACTCTCTTTATAACAAAGTAACATTGCCAATCCCACTTCTTAGAAGTAACGAGACATGAATCTACATTAGCCACTCTCCATTCAGGTGAATAAATGGGCACCCGGTAGGATGAAATTTCTTAAAGGCTTGTGCGCCTTATCATGAAAGCTGTGCCAAAGCCGGGATGATTGCAGGGGCCTCAGGAAGAACATTTATAACTACTGACGAGGCTACCCTATGATTATCATTAATGTTATCATAATCTATTGTTCTTAAGCCCTGATATACGTGTAACAAGATTTCAGTATATTAGTTACCTGGGTCCCACATAGTCCATTATAACAAGGATTTATTGTAATTTGACAATAAGGTAGTTTACAGATACAATCTGCGCATGGGCAGATAAAGGTCATTTGTACCAAAAAGGTAAAACCCACAGAGACGAATACTGGATATGCGCTCATGAAAGTTATGTAACATTATTCATTTATGCACCAACGGTACATTCTATGATACGCAGGTGGAAGTATTCTTTTCAAGAGGGCAAACAAAAGGTATTCATGAAGCACATCTAGGACTTTGGCAGTTATTATTCTAAGATGCTCAAAGTGGAACTTCTCCATGTGTAAAAGATCTGTGGATATTTGGGGTCATTTGTACCATGTGCTATCTGTAAACTCCCTTATAGTACAGAAATATCGCTAATGCTTCATCTGTTCAACCCCTTGACTACTGAATTCATTGATTGCCATAGGCCTAATACAAAGGACCATCGGGTTCCAGTAGGTTATAGAGTACCGAAGCTGTGACGTCATAAAAATCTAGTTTTGGAATTTCTCAATTTTGTCTTTATTTTCCGAAAGAGCATCAAAAATAACGTTCAAATGTCGGAAACCAATTGAATATGTTAAGTATTGGCTGAGATATGACCATCTGAATAAATATATTTCCTATAGGAACTCAGTGTTATATGCTCTGGCTTATTGCGAAATTCTAAAAATAGATTTTTGATGACGTCACACTTCACCACTCTATGGGTGTATACTAAGCATGTGACAGCTTGGACTGAAGTCTATAGAAAGTACAGCTGATACAAAAATCACATCATAACTACCAGATGAACCCATATTGCATACTGGCATTGGAAGGTTCCTGTTTTACTTCAATGGGGAGGATAAGAATTCAGTAGTCATCATGTTAACAGAAGTTATCTCCTGACCTAGAATATGTCTAGATAATGAGATCTTCAAAGAATCTTTCCATCACTCGCGAATGATGCCCTTCCCTTTGGACCCTGACATGACCTTCGTCAAACTCCTGACCTCCCGACCTGTGTTGACCCCTGCTCCTGCTGCGACGGTAGTCCCTCCGCTGGTGCTGTTGCTGATGCTGGGAGAACTCCTGGATGTCATGGTGATGCAAAGGATGCTGATGATGATGGTGGCGCCGAGACGAGGAGTTGTGCTGATGTCTACTCCCAGATTGATGATGATGATGATGGTATCCATGGTGATGCCTGCGATGTCGTTGACTTTCCTGAGAAACAGCAGCTGAATGGGTATTAATAGAGTTGTTGTTGTTGTTGGAGGAAGAATTAGCTTGAGACGAGAAATGTGAGAAGAGGACGAAGCTATGACCACGAGGGCGTTTGTAGCAGCGTCGAGCGCTTGAGGAGTGATGGACGCAGCTCTGACAGAACACTCGGGTGCAGTGCTTACAACGGACGTAAACAGCACTGGCCGCCAGAGATGAGCAGTTGAACACTGAGCATTTCGCCTCCATGTTTGATCTGATGAGAAAAAAGTTTTAAAAGTTTTTTTTTTTTTAATCATCATTTGACAAACATGAAAATGCCAGAGAGAATTTGAGAAAAATAATTAACTAAGGACATACCTAAATATTACATGTAGCAGAGCAAAACAGAGGGAATTTCGATAAGCCTTTGCCTGTAGTTGACAAGTCAATAAATCAATTCTAAAAAATGTTTTAAATGAAACGACAACCTTCAACCCTACGGTAGTTGATAGAGAAATGTCAATCTTTTTGTTCACAATATCACTTTTTTTTCCCTGTCCTTCTTTTTTTCTTCATTAAGTGAATGAAACTTAATGTAAAAACTGCAACTGCACTTTAGGGGGACAAGATAATTATATACCCAATGCTTGTTTTCTTTAACATGTACCTTGTAATTCATAGATAGTACCTGTTGCAACTTTCAAACTTATAAAGGTAATTTGTCCTACTCTTGACAGGAAGGATTGGTGTTGCATGATTCTGCTATTAAATCTCATGAGTGACGTTGTGAACAAGCAGAGTTTCAAAATTATTTTCCCCCGAGACATACTACAACACGTAATCTACTAAAGTTTGCTAACGTAACAAAAGAATGGGATGAAAGACATTTCTATTACTTCATAATCACAACTGAAAATTAAATAAATTCATAGTGGTGAGCAACAGATGATTGAACATTACAAATCACATGGTTGGGAGTAAAGTTTATCATTATCAATGACGCGTAAAACAGCTCTGCACTAAGTATTAGAAGAGTCCACTTTGAAAACAGCACATGCATTTGAAACTGCAATCACAAGCTAGGCGTAAAATTCTAAATGTGTCCCTACCTTGGATGAATGTGACCAGTAGGGGGCAGTATGCATCCTGTCTCCGCTGTATTTTCTTGGCTTTCGTCTAGATTCCTTGTCGTAACTTCATCTGAAACAAGGAAACATAAATTTCTTCGTCAAAACAAGGAAGCAGGAATTTTTTACACAACTTTTTTTCCTGTCACAGTACAGGTTTATTGCAGATGAAAATTTATATCACAAGTGCCATTCTGCGTGCTATTCTCAACCACTACCAAAATCTTAACCGATTGCTGATGGGAGCTGTTTGGTCCCTATATCAAGTCTATGGGAATCACAGAATTCAGTAATTGTCATTTAATACTTGTAAAAGCTTCTTCAAAATGGTCTTCTGGGGGGTTAAAAGCATCACTGAAGTAGTTCTGTTTCATTTGAAAGCACATTAAAAAAGTAAAAAAGAGTAATTACATTTCTCAGGTCATCTCTTCATGCGATAAAAGATGACATAATATTGATTCTGTTTAATACACTCTTAGGTGTTTGTACTCATTTCAATTTTATAAATACCCATAGGCTAAATACTTGTTACACATGTATGACAGCACGAGAGACTTCCTTATTAAAGACACATAAAAGTGGAGTCTTGTGGGGAAGTTGACACTGTTTGGGTGTTAACCAAATTATAGGTGTTGTCAATCACCGGGATTAGCCTTCGGATTTTATGACCAACAAGCTTTTATATATCTAATGCTCTGTTATTTCCCCCTTCTGGTAAAGTCCTCATCTGACATTTGTACTACTCTCCGAGAGATGAGGGGTATTTGTTGAGTGGACTATGAGTTTGCTGTGTGCAGACTTGTAGGTACAAAGTCTGGCTTCAGCGAACTTTGCCTTTTTGCACATGGAAACTGCCGACCCACTCACTTCAAAAGATCATTACATCTGTTTGGAGTCAGAAGGCCTCTCACTCTCTATGCAATAACACCCTCCTGGCTCCAAGCAGATGACTAAATCCTTAATCCTCTGTTTCTCTTGTATTTCTGCATCTATTAACAGCAAATTATTTTTGGAGTGGACTTTCAGCACTATGTGAATTCGCATTAGATTCAAGTGTATTTTTAGAAGCCTCCCATTGAATGTTTCTTCAAGCAACATAAATAAGGAAACTAGACATAAGTGTGATGTCCTGGATTCCTGAAATAATATATCCTTGAAAGCTTTTCAACAATGAGGAATTATCTTTCAGTTTTTATACCGTGGGTGTGCTATAAGTGGATGGGTGATGGAAAGTGAAAAAATAAATCATGTTCAGCAAAATAATCATGACAAGTAAAATATATCATGATGAGCAAAAAATTAATTATGATTAGCAAAATCAATCATGCACACATTTATTTACCAGTTTTTTGTTTTCAATTTTTTTCTTAAAATATTGGAACTCCGCCAAAAGAAATTAAAAGTCATCACTAAATATATTGAAATGAAATTTGAACATCATTGAGACTAACTTTATAAACACATAAAAGAAGAATGTTATTTTGCTATTAAGTGGGCAAGTTGACTACATCACTGGCTTTCATATATATCTGATAATTGTATCAATGCAATTTGGTAGCCCCAATAAAACTCTCCATAAACTAAAGGTAAGTCTAACAAATTTTGTCCCATGAATAAGAACTACATTAACAATTTTCATATGTCTGATATCAAGTTAAGGGCCATAATATTACTTAGATACAATAAAAGTATCAAAGATAATTTCACTTTTTATATTCATGATGTTCATAATTCCATTATAATTGGTAACAAACATTTTGGGGACTCAAATTTCCTAATAACTTGGACCCAGGTACAAATGTATAAACAATACGGAAGTGTGGTCATGAGTTCATGTTTTTTTTATTGCAAGATGTATTTGACATTTTGTATTGTATTTACTTCGGGAGTTACGGCCCACAAGGTTTTGACATAGTTTTTTAGTAGTTCCATTTTTCTTTTATCATATATCATTTTTCTTTTATCGTAGAGGTGTCATGGTCGAGTGAATATGTCACTTGACTGTCGATCACAAGGTCCGTGGTTCGAGTCCCGCCACGGCACTAATGTCCTTTGTCATGACATTGATCTAAATTTGCCACACTCAACCCAGGTGATGGAAATGGGTACCTAGCAGGAATTAATCCCTTGAAATGCTAGAGCGCCGTAATGGCTGCCTTGCTAAAGCCAGGGTAATAATCAAGCAGCACCAGGAGCGTCACAACACGACATGTGCGCTATATAAGAAGCCACCATTATTATTATACACGAACATGAACATGTGCATTTGTATAATTTATACTATATATATATAACATTGTCATTGTTTTTTGTTAATTGATTGAGAAGAATGAAATGAACCATTGAGCCATTGTATGACATAGAGAGATTATCAATGAATATGTGATGAAAGTCTACCCACCAGAAGACGAGGGGGCTTCCTGGATCTCTCCTCCAACAGCACCATCCTCAGCAGCATCTCCTGAACCCTGTCCTCTCTCCATCTCGGCGACAACCTCTCGAACAGACACCCTGACGGACGTCTCTCCCGTTTTGTGCACGCCGGAATCTCTTCTTCCTTCCTGGCATGATGGGGAGGGGTTGGCGTTTGGCGATGACCAGCCTCCACGATTGGACCAAGCGGACCTTAGAGGAAGGTCAAGTTCGAGGTCACTGACATCGCTGAAGTCAGGGCTGGCAGCAGAGGAGGAAGAGGTGTCGCTGCTTGCATCACTCACGTCTTGAAAGGCGTCTGTAGACAATACAAAAAAGATGATACACTAATATCTTGATCTTGGAACACTCTACAATGTTGCTTACTTATAACAGCTTGAAAGATTCATCCTTTTACAAAAAAGCATTATTCTGTCAAATGATGAACTTATCCATGGTCTGAAATTTCAGCAAATTGCCTTTCTCATCCTGAGAGCTGTCTCAGCGCAGTGTTTTCCATTCATAGCAGCACCGTACCATTTTACTAATAAAGTCACAATTTATATAACAGTCATGAAAGTCAGATATTAGGTAATGAAAAAGGAATAATCCTGCTAACTTTGGGTATTGATATGAAAGCTTAACAAGAGCAGGGTGTATAGTAGATGATTCACATAAAATATAACACCTTTTCTTGTTGTTACAAAGAAAAAGTGAAGAACTTGGGACAAATTATGCTGTTTTATTGTTTCATATTGCTTTGTTTTGTTTTGTATTGTGTTATGTTCTGTTGTATTGTGTTGTGCTGGGTCGTTTTGTGTTTTGTTTCGTTTCTTTAAACAAACAAAAAAATTCTTGTAGAAATTGAGTTCTCTTGGATTCTATGACTATCAAAGAGATCATATATTAGTTTCTTAAAATTAGTGCATAAAAGTCTTGAAGATTCCACTACTTCATACAAAACAAAAGGAACAATATAAATACAGGATTTGGAAGAACTGTGATAAATATTTTTTGCAAATGAAATCCAAACCACTACGGTATATCAATAATGTGGTTAAGCGATAGAGAGTGTAAGATCCTTGAAATAAATCATAATATATTCAAGAAGTTTCACATTGTAATAAAATTAACCAACCCGGATGTTGTTTAAAAGGCAGGTCCATCCTGTATCAAAGTTTTTAATAGTGGATAGATGAGAGTCAAATCAGTGAAAATTGAGGAAAATCTCTGTGATTTCTCTTGTAATCATGCTTCCCCTTTTGTGTAGTAAACGTTTCAGAAATTTCAATTGTTGTCCAAAGAAAATGTATCATCACACATGTAGCTGTGCCTTTGATATACATGTAGGACACACATTTTTACACATTCCCTTTTATAATGTACAAATGTATCCTGCCTGTGAGACTCTTAATCTACCGGGTTGAGGTGACTCAAGTAGGACTTTTGCGGTCACAGAAACCCCATAGAATTAACTTGTCTCTTGAATAAAGATAATGTATACAGTAAGTGTTTTTACATCTTCAAAGAAATAAAACAACAACATTTGACAAAGGACATACATCTCGCTTGATCTACGTATCAAAGAAAATACCAGTTTCTAATATTAGCTCTATCTTTGTCTAGAAGACTAGGGCCACGAAACACAAAGCTGAGCTATTGATCGTACAATTGATTTTAGTGATTGATTGCCCATAGTGAATAATGCAATCAATCACCAAAATAAATCAACTGCTAAGCTTTGTTTTACAGAGCCTTGATCTCAATCTATAGCCGATTCACACCGTTTGAATTTAAATAGTGAACGTACAAAGCATTCTATCTCCGAAGGAAATTTAAAAAATTCAATATCAGAAAGGAGACTCTTCTCTTCTTCTATGATCTTCTATGGTCTCACCTCTCAAAATAAAATGAAACTGATGAGGGTAATGAAAACTACAAGTAAGGTAATTAAATTGGCTTATCGGTTAAACAACTCGAAGAGATAGCTGAATCAGGGAAAAGTTTAATCACATCACTGAGGATGAAACTCATCCTCTACATATATGCATATTGTTTTCAACAATGCAAGGCGTGTCCGGCTACTGAATGTCAAAACAAATAGATTTAGGGGGTCATTACTCATACGAGCCATGACATTGTACAATGACAGGTTCAGGAGGTAATTACTCTGGGTGCACTCATCCACATGTATGTTAGGGATGTTAGACTAAAAATTGAAGTCCATTAAATCATGAAAATTTTGCACTGTATTTGGAGAACACAATTTATCATTCAATATGGAAAAAAAATGGAGTCAAAATATAAATTGATTCTCGAGATATTAATTTTTTAATGTTTTTATTTAGGGGTATTTCCTGAAGTTTTTGCATAGGAAATTACAATGTAAGCATGGCACCGAGTGTAATTTAAGTAAATAGTAAAGAGTACATACCTCAACATTGCAAGCATTGTTTGATGTGCCATATCTCAAAAAATAAATCTTGTTTCTCATTGAAATTTCAACAGAACTTTTCTTCATTATATTCTTTTTTATCAACATTTTTAAGAGAAACCTTGAAATTAAATATATTGTTGCCATGGAAACAAAACAATGAAAATAAGAAAATATTTAAAAATTAATATACCGGTATTTACTTTCCAGATCAAATTGCTACTCAAAACACTTTGCATTCCAAGATATTGGCAGGGACATCTTTCCACAACATTTTTAAAATTAAAATATAAGGTTGCCATGGCAACAAACAAAGAAAAACAAAGAAAAACGAAGATTTAAAAAAAATATATATATCACAGGAAAAATGTTTCCTGATAAAATTTGAGGATCGATTTGAGGATCTGGAGGATCGCTGATTTTCAAGTAAAGATTTTCAAATAATCAGCGATACAAATATAAGATGATATTTCAATGTAAACTTGGATTAAAATTCTGGCAGTCATGGTGGAAAAATATATCAATTCCAAGTACATGTAAAATTGCTTTTTGATAAAGGAAAACAAATATGGTAAATGTCCAGAAAACCTCTTGTAATGTTACAAATGTATCAGGAGAATAACACCTGTATATTTACAATTACAGCTGAGTCACTAGAATTGCTCATTTCTACGTAATTTCCCTCGAAACAGTGTTTAGTTTCCCTTGAAACATTGTTTTAATAATTTCTTGCATTTTATCTTTTTTAAAGAGGGAGTTTGTGCACTTAGAAGAAGAGCCACATGCCGGCGCTTACAATGGAAATTTCCACGTGCGCGCACGTGGCCATTGCGGCTTGATGATAACATCACGCTTTTCTTTCATTTATACTTCCTCCCGGCATTTCACTCGTACACACATTCAACATTTCAACTTCTTTTCTATAATAAATACTGAGTTATTGCTTTAATAATGGAGTCTTTAATTATGAAAAACTTATATTCAACGTTTGTAGTCGATCAAAATTCTCAATTTATCCATGGAAAGTAGTTTCTAGCTGCAAATATTTCGTCCGGTCCGTACGTGTTCAGCACAGAATCACCAGGGGTTGAGGGCGAGTGTCAAGACTTACGGTTGTTCAGTCTTGGGTAGTATACATCGGAAGTTTGTGATTATCTGTAGATGATCCTGAATGAATTTCCCTTAGATTTTTGGCTCAAAGATAGCTTGAATATCACTTATAAATATACTAACATTGACTTTTGCAAAAAGTTCATTTTTATAAGAAAAAGATCGCTATAAATTGGAACTTTTTTTTACTGCTCAAATATATTAAAAGTATGGGGTAGGCAAAAAAGTCAAGCGCATGGATTATTTTCTTAAGTTTCATGAATGGCATGTCCAAATTTGGGCATTGTGTGACCCCAGGATCACCTCCAGATTTTGATGTAAACATGCGCGGTTTTTCAGAGAGTCACAGAAAAGCAGTGCCATGGGTGCCACAATGCCTTTCAAACGCTTGCAAAGGGCCAATGGGCGAATTAGAGCTCATCTTTACTGCCATATTTTGATTGATTCTACGATTCTACTTGTGAAGAAAATGCTTCCAATATTGGAATACAACTTTAATCTACGGTAATTCTTAATCAATTAGTTCTTTCCTGCTAATTTTGATTTTTAATGAATTTTTAAAGATTGCATGTTTTTATTTCGACTACAATCACCGTTGGCTCGTACGCACATTGATGGCTCGATTTCAGGATTGCAGCGCGAGCGTCTGACATCCCTATGTATGTTTATGTTAGGCTGTACATACTCATTTTAAATTGTGTGTTGTATTTATTCCTGATTTTGTATAAATTGATTGCATGTTAATTAATGTTATATATATTTGCAGCAACAGCTGGAAGGTGACTTTTCTGCCACGTTATTTTGTGCATGAATTGAATTGAATTGAATTCTATCAATTTTACTTTCCCTTTTAAATCTCCATGATCATTCGACTAGAAAAGTGTTTTCTTCTATTCTATAGATCACACAGTTAAAGCCTATCTGCACTAGATTCAACAAAAGGGATTAGACCTCCCTGCATGATATGACAGGTGGTTATCTCATCAAATCAGCTCTCAATTAACGTAAGAAAAAGGGAATCATGGGGGACCAACGGTCACCGATTAGGCATTGTTTGCTATATAGAGGGTGCAAGCAGCTATAAGTAGTGCAGGGGGGCTTTAAAAGAACCAACCTTCTTCATTTTGGCTTGTGTCTCTCTCTCCGGGCCTGCGTCTTCCACTGTGTACATACAGGTCACACCTTCCGCGGGTGCCGTCACCATGGCATTGACATAGAGGGAGCACTTGACACACGGATGGGTCGATCTCATCTAGGTCTCCCACACTGTCAAAGATGATCACATCGGGTCTCTGCAGTCTCTGCCTAGGTCTACTGAATATCAAATTAAAAAGAATATTCTCAAAATATTTAATTGTTTGTAATGCATTAAAGGGACTTGGTAACATTGTTCAGATGAGAGAAAATGGTGCTAAGATAGTGACTTCAATGCTAAATGTACAATTAAAGATAATCTGACAGTCTTAGTGAAATTATAGAAATTGGGAAAAAATGATCTGATCCGATTCCTTAACTCATATCCTGCCATGAGACTGCTAGCGCGCTATTGTTATAGTGCTCTGTGCACGAGAGCGCGCTATCGATTGATTGCTTCGTTCACGCTAGCGAGCCATCGTTACTCTGCTTTGTGCACGCAAGGGCGCATATGTAATAACAGTCATTGTTCATGCCCATTGCACCGTGCTGAGTGCTTTTGCAGCGCTATTGAAAGTACCATCGCGTGCATCACATTATCGGCTTTGGATTACGCGTCTTTGTATACAACAGTCAGATTGGATTTTCTCGAGTAATTCAGCGATTTGTTTTTTGTAAAGATTTAAATAACACGCACTTGAACCAACCTTAAAATTAACTTGGCACACAGGAGATTTGTGGGTGGCACAATAGGGATTAGCACTGTGGCACAGGGTGCATTGTATGGGTGGCAGCTTAAGAGTTAATTCTCCCAACTATATTATTAGAATTTATTTACATTTTAGGTGAATGTAAATCGTCACAAAGCAACAAAATGGCTCTACATTCCATTACAGATATTTAAGTGTTGAAAGATTTTTTATAGCCTGTTTTATGTCTTATTTTCAATGAAAAACGGTTGGGAAAATTCAAAAAATGGTCAGGAGAATTTACTGTGAATCACTGTTAGAGGGAGTTTGTGGTTTGAGAATTTTCTCAGGATTTTTTTACTGTAAGAGGGTAAGTACAGTAGAAGGAATATAATAAGTAACATTTCATACAAAAATTACATATTTTTCATCAACCTTCAACAATGTTACCAAGTCAATTTAAAGTGAAAGTCTTACAATAGTTTCCTTTTCACATGATTTGTGAGCTAAAAAGAAACACACACAAATACAAAATGAGAAACATTATCATTGAATATTCCTTGTTAGAGCGAGACGCAGAAACTTTATCTGGGCCAACAAAGGGCAACCACAACTTTATGTTAGTATCCAGTCTTGCTAATATATTGTAAACCCTTCTCTCTCTTCAAATATTTATGTTTAGGAATGACTAACTTTAAATAAGATTATGAGTCTAATATGATGTTTTTTTAATTTAATTTTTGTTTTAATGTAATGATGTACTCGATATTTTTTATCAGATTTCACTGAAAATATCTTACACATTAACAGCCATAAGATTTTCAGTCAAGAGGTACTTTTGGGGTCGGGGTTTGAAAGATCGCTATGTCATACTATTATATTATGCAGATACCGGTATACAGATCTGCATTTGCATTATACAGCAAGATTGTGACATTTTGTGATGATCAATTTCTTGCTACACAAACTGTTTAAAGCTTTTCCAAAAATACAAATTCTCCTCTTTCACTTTTCTAAGTTCATTAGATAACAAATGCAGTAAGATTGATAGCGATACCACTCATCTTTCAGACATAAAGAGCCGGGGAGTTGAATTGTGAAACCAAAGTCATCAATAACTGTAAGTCTAGTCACGCGAAAACTAGTTTTCAAGGGTTGTTAATTGTTGATACTAGTTAAAAATCACAACAGAAAGCAATAATTTTTTTCCTAACAGGAAAGTAATGACCCTGGTATTGCAAATTAATTATCTTTCTTTCCTGTCTGATTGGCGAACTTGCAACATTATCATGTTACTATTCAAAGCTTAAATTGCACTGTATCTATATCATAGCGTCCGGAAAGTTAGTTTACATATCATTCACTACCAAATACAATGAATCCAAAACAAGTTATAGTTGTTAGCAAAGATGGTCATGAAAATTAGGTTGAGATAGTCATTGGAATACGATATTAAAAATGTCCAAGTTAGACCCCTGATTTGACGTACATGTACATGTGTGGTTAATTAAAGTTCATGTTGTTTATGTATGTCCCTTGGAAAATGGGTTCAATGATATATCTCTTTACCCTTTGCCAACAAATACAAAATAATATTTTTTCTTCTTCAATTCCTTGGTCTTAGGCCAATGGTCTTACCATAACCGTCAAAGCATTAAAAGATATGTCTTCCTAGTAAGAACTGGCTCACATGAGTCCAACAATTCCTTTATACAGGGTAACAAGAAAAAACCTCAATAAAATGTTATTATTCTGGAATCCTATGAATCAATTTCGACCAAGAAAAACTACATTTGAACTACGAAGCAACACATTGACAACATATACTATATATATATACACCTGCTTTAGTGGAAACACTCAACATGATAAGGGCAGGAAACTGTTAAAAGTTGGAAAAAAGTATGTAGTTTGTTTTATAATTTTGTGGTATAAGACTACCGGTACATTAGAGTAACCTTTCAAGGTCAAACATCTGTTTTTAATTTCTTTTGGGGGGATCTTATTCTGTGGTAAAGAGAATCGCCTTTCCATTTAGAAAAATATATAGGAAAATTAAAATTATTTGAAATAGACTTGCGCTGTTTAATTAAGTGCAAAAAATGAAACAAGTACCAATGATAATCAGGATATTACTAATTAAGTGGGGATTAGTTGGGAAATTATCTTCATTGTGTATAAACTGAAAATGATATCACATGACCCGATATTAATGTTTTTATGATGATGAATAGTAAGCATCATGTGATTTTTAGATCATGTGGCTCAGATATATCTGACCCATTGCCAACAGAGTTTTGGCATGAAAAGAAGACGGAACAAAAACATGTAAAATTGCACATCATAGCTTTGAATGGCTTTAGTACATGCATGATGTATGTTTCCCTTTTAGACGTAAAATGCCTTTTCATCACGTAAATAAATCAGTAAACAAAACAAAGGATAATGATTTGTAGTACCCTAATATAACTTCCAGTCAAACCCAGGATGAGACTGCATTTAATATATCCTATCAAAGGTTGTTTAAAGTCTGGTTGTACTGAATAATCTACGTTAATTTCATTTTTCCTTTTGATTTAGAGGCCTGACAAATATCTTTTAATATTTGAAAGTGAGAGTGATTCTCTGTAAACTGAAGTGGTACATGTAGCTGATTGATTGATCCGATAATGATTCAAAGTGCTTTTTGAAGGTTGTGTGCATGCCCAACAGGAGAGAGAGGGAAGTCCAGATCTTTTTCCCATAGATGTGTTTAACCATGCACAGTATTAACTTCATTTCCTCATTTAAAAATTTTAAAGCTGTGTGCAGCGGTAATCTCCAATGTTAAAGACTTTAACATTTAATACACTTTAACATTTAGCTTAAGAATGTAAACTGGTTGTTCCCAAACCAATGTAGAAATTCAGAGCATTGATGTCATTTACAGCAAGCTATAAAGATACAAGGAAATACCATATTCTGTATGTAGTATGTAAACTGCATCTTACATTTCCACACATGTGAACGATTATACAGATAGATGGAGGGGCTTAGGTGTCAATGTGCAAGATGATCTTGATCTGAAAGTGTGACTTCCTTTAATAGTAACATTGATTTACAGAATATAATTCCTCTTGTAGCACTTAAAATACATTAGGAAGTTTTGCTAAGCTAGACTTGTATTGCTGTATTGGAAAGGGAGAGTGAGTGGGAACAAAGATCACAGGGAAATGAAATTGACCTACAAATTCTATTTAAATTAATTACAGATGGGTTCAAATTCCATTATCATACTTCCTGGAAAAAAAAAAAGGTTTTTTTTTCAAGCAAACTTAAAATAGAATTTCTAATCACAAACAAACACGAAAGGCCTTTGCAAACTTAACAGAAAAGAATCATTGTACAATTTTTCATGTAGTTCATTCCCTCCCCCCCCCCCCCCCCCACTCAGTGTTATTTGGTACGCATATGCGTGTTTCCAGCACCCCCCCCCCCCCCCCCCCTTTCGGCAAAAGTTCAGTGTGTGAAGTCAATACGGGTAGACCTTTTCTTTTGTTACGAGCCAGAGATTTTGGGAACATGCATGGTATCCCTCCATTCCCGGAGTGGGGGGGGGGGGGGGGGCGGGAGTTCATTACTAATATTGTACATGTACCTCTCTTTCATCATCATCATCATAATCGTCACCATCATCATGATTATCATAATTATCATAATAATTATCCTCATCATCATACCATACATTGGTTTCCTACGACTCTGAAACGGATCACATCATTCAATGCATTTACCTAGCTGAGGAATGTCTGCTATGTTGACCAGGAGCAGCGGTCATCTCAGGGTTCTGCCGTCGGATATCGGCCGCTTCTACCTCGTTACCACTAGGTCCAGAGTAGCTGGTCTCAGTGGCAGGTAGAGACTGGTCTTGCTGCTGCTGGTCCTGGTCCTGTAGGCTATCCCCACGAGGTTCACTGGGCTTGTGAGAAGCATTTTCTAATCGTTCAGGATCTGTCGTTGACATATTGGAAATTAAAAGGAATATGTGCTTATTAGTTTGAATTGCCCGTTTTCTAATCAGTTTTAGTCAGTGAACCAATTAATTGGCCCTACCAGAGCTCTCAGTGAGAGCCTGTTTCAGCAATTTTGTAAAATGTTTGGTGATGCTATTAAACACATTTCTCCTCCTTCTCTTCCTCCGTTGTTGTCATCTTCTTCTCTTGATTTGAATATGTGTTAAAAATCTTTCCACGGTAAAGGTAAAGGTCATGGATTTCAAAACTTGAAATGTATGCGGGTTGAGGAAAATAACTGAAATAGTTCCTGCTGACCTCCAAAGAGTCCAAAATATGAAACCTTTCTTTGGCAATTAATTTTGTTAAAAATTTGGAAAGAAAATCAACAGTGGAAAAAAAAATTAAGGAGTTTTGATAGAGCTGGTGAATATGTTGTGTTCTGTTTTGGCAACACCTATACTTTACTTTGAGGTGCATTCTTGACAAAATATTGGGTGTGAAATAGTTGATGCTAATCATGCAACATTTCATTCTTCCAAAAAGTATGGAAGAGAATCACCTAGTGTAATAAGATATCCATGAGATACAATCAGAGAACTACCTTGGCATTCTACGACAGCTCCATGAGCAGCTATGGCTTTCTGCAACTCCTGAGGTAGGTCACAAACAAGATTGTTCCTTGCACAAGGACTGAAGTCATGCTTGGGTAGCTCTGCTACGAAGGTCTCTATATCACACTACATGATGGGGAAGAAACAATACTTTCAAATAAACTTGGGTAGTAAAGAGACATGGCCACATGAGGAATACATCACAACACTTACTGTGTTCTGTTTTAGAAGCAACCAACTGTACTTTACTTTGAGGTGCCCCATTGTGAATGAAACAGTGACGTATTTGATGCTTAATAAGGCCAACAACAACAAAATGTTGTATTGCCCTTTGTGAGCAACCCAAAAATCTTGAAATCTATGGTCGGTTTAAAAAAATATATATTTTTTTACAGTTTTTTAGAGGAAAAAAATAAAAAAGAATTAAAAAATGAAAAATATCAGCCCAAAGAGGGAGAAAAAAAGTTTTTAAAAGTTTAAAAAAAAGAAAAAAGATTTTTGACCGACCGACCCATATTTTGGCACCTAAAGGGCGATACATCTTTTATTTTGGGGGGCGTAAGGGTGCGATGGTCAGGAGGTCAACAATTAATGAATGTATAATTATGTATCTGATAACAGCGTTATCAAATATATAGATCTACAAATGGTACAGGAGTGAAGGGCCAAAACAATTACAGAGTGTACATCCTGGCGATTGGGTGTTCCCCATTTGTGTAGACATGAACAAATGTTTTGGGCTGATTAACTTTCTACAATCAAGTGCATTTCTACCCAAAATATAAATTTGATACCAATTTTAAAAAGATATATGTATATGCCAAGTTTTACCTAAGTATAAGAAAACATTAGAGGGTAAATTTGATAAATATATAGAAACTAAAGAAAATTATCAGTTAATCAATTCATCAAGTTATCAAATAAATGTTCAGAAGAAAAGTTTGGTAAGAAGCCAACATTATTATGTATCATTATTATCATTTATTTGGCAAAGACAAAATCAAGAAACAGTAAATGCCAAACAACAATCAGATTTGCAATGAGTCACCTGAAGGTCTACTTTTTTACTCCATGTGACTTTTCTTTTTTTTTGCTTTCTCTTTTATCATATTTAGTTGGATAAAATGTATGTACTTTGACCGAATGTTTGCATAATTCCACCTGGTCCTCAAAGTATGTCTAAAATGGTTTCCTGGTTTGTGTTGTTATCTAGTTAAACATTGATATTGAGGTTTAAGATAACAGTATGGAACATCAATTTTATTGATGGCTAATTCTCAAAATATTAATCTAACACAGGACTAAGAAAATACACATGTACTTGTACGCAAAAAATGGAATTAGAATCTGTATACACAGTGGACTCATAAATACTAGTCTTTTTTTGGCCTATCGAACTAAACTGAAGTGCCTGCAGAAATATGATAGTACCCTTAGATTTCAGTCATATACAATTTGTGATATCAATATCTCAATGCCAACATAAGTTTATCACTAGCTATCTTCTATTCCTATTTTGGAATAGTTAAACTCAAACATCAATCTTATCGAGATGTTCTCTCTTTTTCGTTGCCATTTTTGGTTGTGCAGTTTGATTGCACAGAGTCATTTGTGAATTTCCCTGAACTGAAATTTCAAGTTTAGTAATGCAGTAGATTTACATCTGCAGCGTACCTTTTCAGTTCACCATCACTTTAATAGTGGCAGTATTGTCTTGATTAATTTACCTGTAACATCACCCATATCAGAAACATGGTTTAAGCAATACCCAATGCCATGTTTCAAATTTTGTTTAATCACTTTTCCAGGTGTTGTTTAACATTTACATAAATCCAGCATCACACTTTCCAAGGTTAGCATTGTGTCATGGTCTAGTTGATACGCCATTAGACTGCTGATCAATTGTGTCCCAACCATGCAACTTATGTTGTTTGACCCGACATTGATCTGCATTTGTGACTCAGGAAGAAATGCCAATGCCTTTAGATAGTTTGGCCATAGCATATTGAGAGAGATAGTTGTAACACACTCACATACATGAAGGCAAGCATGATCAAAGTTTAAATTATGTAGCTCTGAATGCTTCCCTCCCATGTACAAACTCTATGGGGAAACTATTTGGAGTCCAATGAAATGACTGACCAATCACAAAAAAACTTCCGGTAACAAAACTAGCTATGAGTCTGACTATTAAGCTAAGTTGATGGCATAATACTCTGTAGGCATCTAGAGCATTCCCTGGTCTGCAATGAATATGTGTGCAAGATTAATTTACTACTATCATCATTATTATTAAATTCCAAAGCTTTGTTTACAAATT
This sequence comes from Strongylocentrotus droebachiensis, assembly GCA_035222895.1. NCBI lineage: Eukaryota > Metazoa > Echinodermata > Echinoidea > Camarodonta > Strongylocentrotidae > Strongylocentrotus > Strongylocentrotus droebachiensis. The sequence continues at coordinate 74,129 of JAVYIG010004502.1, read as the reverse complement.
TTGTCTGACAGACACGCTTATCACTGACACAATCTTTTATTTGCCTCAATACCTTTAGAGAATCCATCTTGAGCACCACCTCGTAATCAGGACCCGAGACGAAGGATTGGCAAGCCATTTTGAGCTGCTCAACCCTGTCCATCAATTCTCCAATTCTCCTATGAATGACACAGACATAAATTCATATTTCATTTATTGAAAAATAGCTTTAAAGATAGATATTTTGAAGCTTTTCATCTTGCACTTCAATAGCTGAATGAAATGCCAGAAGGTAAATTCAAACAATATGAATGGAATAAAGGGAACAAACTCCTCATGGAGGCAAGAAGTTACTGCCACCTCTGTTTGCTTAATGTACATGTTTTGTGTTGTTTGGAACTCTTCAATTTTACGACTTAAGTAAAATGGCTGTAATTTTTTTTTTAATTGTAATTTTACTTTCATTAAATTATCTGGACCCCAAGGAAGAATAGTTTTGTGATGTTAATAATTTTGAGTGGGCTATCCAGTCATTCACTATATTCTTGATTTGTATATGTACTTTTCTTTTTTGTTTGTATTGATTTTTATATCGTGATTTGGAAAATAAATACCATATCATACCATTTATTCACCATAGCCTTATAAACCGACTTATAACTTAGGCTGGCATTATGTTATTTCTTATTTGGGGCAGCCAAGCGCAGCTGATCTCTCAAAATTACTTTGGGAGACCTTTGGGAGACTTTGGGATATTGCATCACAATGTTATGTGTGCTATATACAATCAGAGAACCATGATTGTTTTAATGTCCCTCCTGATACCAATTTACTCTGTAGAATAGCATCAGGATTTCCTGTGTTAACACGTGTAGAACTACGCCAGGAAGAGGCACTCAGTTAAATACACAAATATTAACAGCATGCAACAATACTAAAATCTTTGATGATTTGTCTAGTGGTTCTTTCTGCAGTATTTTGCAGGTTGGACGCTCTATGCATTTAATGAATTTCCAGAGTCAATTACTTTAACGGCAGTTATAAATAATACAGGCTCAGAGTCAGTGAATGAAATACATGGAAGCAGTGAGCGATCTAGCTCTGGTGAATAGAAAAAGAGCTCTTGTGAACTGAAGAAGGGCTGTGGTAAAAGAAATATAATACTTATATGTTAGAAAGTCCTAAAAAGAGCTTTCGTGAACAGAGAGGTATTTTGTACATTGCCTAAAGTGTTCATGTACCGGTACTATCAATTTAATGTGTGGGAACTTTTAACAATAAAACTTTAATTAGCCTTCTCTATGCCTTGTAGTGTTACTTTACACAATGAATGAACCATTGTTTCGCAAAAAACTTTTGATCTCGTAAAGTTGTAAGTCTACAACAATGGACATGTATCTTCTTTTAGAGATGAATGTAAATTAATGTCTCCCTGTAAAGCGGACCACTCAGGGTTCTAAAACTTAACAGCAACAGGTTTGAAATTTGAAGTGACAAGTTTTCACCACAGAGAATCAAAGAACCCAAGGGAACACAAAGAAATTCCAGCCTCCCTTCACCCTCCCCCTGGCCATGGATCATAGCTAACAGGATTTCATGCTCATAATATGCACTTTACCCCCCCCCCCCCCCCAGTGTGGATACTTTCTGAGTTGGAATTTTACAGTCATGTTTGATTTTCTTGTGGACCTCCCTGTAATGCCCTTCTACCCCTTCGTGTTCATGATATTTGATATATCATTGTTTCCTGCAATATGGAGGACCGTCCTATCAAATTGCTAGTTTACATCCTTTTTGGGTATCTGCCAAATCGGTTTCAATTTCTCATCTGAAGCTACAGCTCAAGGTTATGAGCCCCCAAGGTTATGGATACCCAAAGTTTACAATATCCTGAAAACTTGAATAAGATGGTAATATTTTTCGGGAGTCCTGCAATAAAATCTCATCATGATAAATGTTGTGTTGGTATTGACTTAAAGCATGTGTTGCATACTGTGGTTTTCATCAAAGAGGGATAAATCTACTGCTTTGAAATTTAATGATAACTTAATTAAAAATATTGCTGACAAAATGTTACAAATAAAAAACTCAAAGCAGAATAAAGAACAATTTTTTTAGGGTACTTTGTACATGTATATGTTTTGTCCGAATGGATTCCAGAGATTTATTTGAGGTTAGCCACAAGACTTTGCAAAACTTTAAATAGCAGGAAATTTCACAAAGATTTCACAAAGTTGGCATCGATTCAGAAAAGCAGAAACTGCTGTCAAACATGCTCTTAAGTTTAATAGCCATTCGTTTAAGGTTTTCCCCACCAAAAGCGAAACAACTTAAGTACTATTTTAAAGATAAATAATTGCCCCCATATTTATGAGACTAAAGACAGTTTGATTATTAAGTGCATACACAATTGACAATTAAAAGATTCATAGAAAATGGCTCGATACTTCAGCCATCACAGATAAATTCTCCCATTGTTTGAGAATCACTATATCATTTATAAGTAGCATCAGATCCCTATCGCATTTTATCTCCATAAAAACAAAAACCCTTTCACTTTAAAGGTACTATGTACAATTTGCAGGCCCCAAAAATGAAAAGGTTACATTCCAACAGCACTTGAAAGACAATACTAATTTAGAACTTCCATAAAAAAAGGGGGGGGGGGGCTTGAAAATGTCTTTAAGTGGGAAAATAACAGCTATTAGTTGTTGAATCGACTTAGGAGCTACAATGTATAGAGCCAATAAGTAATACATGTATTCTGATATTTCAGACCATTGTACCGAATGGTCGTGAGTTTTATGCTGCGCAAAGATTCAATCAGTTTTATTTTGGCCATTACAAGAAGTGAGTTATTGATGTAGACAAATGCTCATGTACCCTTTACAGCTATTTTATGTATGTTATTACCAAAGATGAAAAAAAGCCAGTCAGTCACTCAATAGTGTCTGACAGTAAACGGGTTTCCTTGCATAATTTGAATATTATGACGCTGCTAACGTTTAAATTTCACAGATAGGACATACATGACATATTCATAATTCCTGCAAAGTTCTACATATTTTGATGTTGGCTGCAAAAGGGACATAGTATCTTTAACTTTTCCCATCAAGCATTTCTGTGTGCTGAAATTGGACATGACTTACATTATGTACATGTATGTCACAACAATCCTTGTTCCTCCCCTTCCCTCTCCAGCTCGTGATTCATGAGAATCATTATCCCAAACAGAAGACAGGAAGTTTCCATAATGAGGTAAAAGTTTGAAAAAATAATTGCAATGGGATGCATCCAATTTGCAGCTTGCAGAAAAGCATTGTCATAAAGTTAAAGAATATCTGTTTATATGTAGGCATAACATAAGTAGGATATAAATTCAAGTTTAAAGTTCCATTCCATTTAAAAGCTGTACCTGCAATTTGGTGTGTTTTAAGTTCAAAGTTTAATAGTACATACCGGCATTGTTTGTGAAGAACCACCACTTTTCCCGATGTGAGTGACTTCAGATGACCCGTGACCTCTTTTTCTCTCCGACATAATTTCCTCCTCAGAATGTCAAAGTGCTGACGAACTTCTCGCATCATTTTCTCCTCCTATATAATAGTTGAATACAATTTTGTTTAAATTAAATACTTACAAATTGTGATCTATTAATCTCATAATACATTGGCTTTTATGACAGGATTACATGTATGTCCAACAGAGTAAAGAGGACATCGTGGCACTCCAAAATCACTCATGCAAGGACTTCTGTGAGTTCTGTTCTTATATTTTCACGGTCAACTCTCCTGTATGTTATTTAAATAATTAATCCAGTTTTTCCCCAAACCACATCGTCCTTTTATTTTTTTAATAGTGCATTCCTCAAAGTAAGTTATGGATAGCTTACTATCATAGGTCCTCCCCTAAAAAAGATCTTCCAGACTAAAACATTTACAAAAATTTATATTTTTAGCATCGGAAGAAATTATGAGTTGTCCAGCACTAAATTACAATGACATTACGCCATTGGCCAATTTGAAATTCCTATATAGTGATTACAACTTTGAAAAATGTATAATCTTTTGAGTGGTTGTCCAATTACATTAACACTTTCATCAGTATATCATTCTCTGGTTCTTCAGCTCTCTTTTATTGCAATCTGCTTTTAACTTGGATTTCCCTTTAACCCTTGTACATGTTTATTTCACTTTAATATGAATTCATGTCCAATTACGTTTTTCAAAAGCACAGGGCAGGAAATGAGATAAGGGATTGATTTCCTCAAGCATAGTTCCTTTTCTACCGCCATTATGGGGGGGGGGGGGGGGTCCAAACCATGAAATCATAATCAAAGATAATGAAGAAGACCTGGGAAATTTGTATTACACAGAAAAGAAAGGAAACTGAAACTACAGTGTTAAATCATCTCTCTCTATAAAGTACATTCATCATTTTAACCACAATTACCGTAATGACAAATTTCATTGGGCAATGGATGTTTCCTTGTAATCATGATCATTTGCAGATTAAGTAAATTGAAAAATCATTGTTAAAAGGAAGATTCAAGAATTAAATCAAGAGAGAAGGAGTTACTATTGTTTTTTAATAAGTCAGATTACTTTACATTATTTAACTTTCAGTTTTATTTTAGGGGGGATATAGTACACAAAAAGTGAATACCCTGTATTGAACAAAAGGCAGGGTACATTTTTCATTATTTTTTTTTTTTAAAATCTATTCCTGTGCACAATACACTTGCAACTTGTTTGTTGGAAAACGTCCTGTAATTCATTTTTGCTTACAATAAATCACTATCAACCCATGGACCTATTACTTCGAAAAGGAGGTACGGTGAAAAGATTAGGTTCTATTTATAGCTAGTCCATTTCTTTTCCACACAGGAACTCTCAATGCATTAAGTTTTATACAAGTATCCATAAGGCCTAGTGAAATTGATTTCTAGTTTCTCGTCCTCAATCTTTTAAAACAAGGGGGAGGCAGGTCCTTTAATTTAAAGATTAATATTATTCCCGTACATTAAAATGCTATTGGGTCATTTTCAATACAAATTTTCTTAATCAAATTTCCTTTGTACATGTTTGCCCTTCAGAAGCTCAAAACAATGTGAAACTGCAATGTATTAATGATTGTTATTATCTCACTATTTAGATGTACTTTTATGAATTAGTGTATGGTATTATTTTATGGTTTATTTCATAACAAAAAATATAAAATCATAGTGGGAAAAAGTGAGGCAGGCCAAAAAAGGAAGGAGGTTACAAGAAACTAAGAATTAATTTTAATGGGCCTAATGTCCCTGGGGTGATGTTCAAGTTGGTTCATAACGAAACAAAAAATCAGGACAAAAAGCGAGAGCTCGACCTTCTGCCCCCAGATTCCTGGATATTTACTCAAGAGAAACCAGGATGTTCAAGGCGATGCAATTATATCAGCCACATGTGTTTCAATTTAGTAGCATCATGGGTGTAGTAAGATTAGGATGCTAAAAATTGGAATGGCATTCACATTCATAATTTTCATAAGCTTTCATCAAAAGTAACATGTACTTAAAGGGGAAAGTCCACCCTTATTATATTAAGTTCATTTTAATAGAAGCAGAAAATTAGAGAAACAGGTCAGTAAAGTGATCAATCACGCACTAATTGGTATCTCTGTGACGTTTCTTTTGAGGTTCCCTTTCATTTGCACTGTACTAGAAAAAGTTCAAAATTTATATTTTAATTTAAATTTTCAATGAAACATTCATCTTAAAAACAATTATTGCAAAATATAAGTTTGTATATCCTCTGTAATAAAAAAAACTTCAGAAACTTTCTGAAAAATTTCTCTACAGAGCAAATTGGAGAGATACATCACAGTGTTCATATCTTTCCTATGTTTGATCGGATAATGCTCAAACTTTCACTAATTTGTTTCTCTCATTTTCTGCTTTTATTGAAACCAACTTAATATCAGGGTGGACTATCATAAATCATGACATCAAATTGTAGGTATATTAGGCTTAGCTGGGTGATCTTCTTGACATTGTATTCAGGGCTAAGACCAGGATGCTGAGAGGGGGGGAGGTACATGCAGGAGAGAAAGATAAGTGGAAAGGGAAGGGAAAAGAAGAAAGGGAGAAGGAGAGGAAGAGGAGGAAGAGGAGGAAGAGAAGGAGGGGAGGAAGAGAAAGAGGAGGGGAGGAAGAGAAATAAGGGAGAGGGAAGGGGAGGATGGGAGGAGAGGGAAGGGGAGGATGGGAGGAGCGGGAAGAGGAGGAAGGGAAGAGGAGGAGGGGAACAGGAGGAACAGGATGGAAAGGAGAAGTTGGAGGTGGAGGAGGAGGAAGGGGGAGGAGGAGGAAGGGGAGGAGGAAGGGGGGAGGAGGAAGGGGGAGAAGGGGGAGTGGACACAGGGAGGGGAGAGGAGGAAGAGGGAGAGGAAGAGGGAGAGGAAGAGGGAGAGCAAGAAGAGGAAGGTGGATGGGAGGGGAGAATTGTGGAGCAGGGTTTAGGGGTGTCAACACAGCTTACACATACTTACCCTAAGTTGCACAGTATTTGAGACATCTTGGATTTGCCTCCAGGCAGGAAGTAATATCTTCTTCTGAGCTGACAAGTCCTCTTGCATTTGAGCAAGTATCTGAAAACAATATAACAATGCCCATACACAGTTCATGTCACTTAATTTTGCCTTTAACTTTAAGTTTCATTGGGTCATATAAAGAAAAATTAATTATTTGGTATTACATTTATATATTGTTATTTTGGAACCCCTGAAATCATAAAGAAGTTACAGTTCCTTATTGAATCATAACAAAAATCAGTCAACGAGATCTACAGCTCTACATAAAATGCATTTACATTTTACAGAGTATGACCTGACCCCAGTAACATGACTGCTACATGTATATCACATTATAATTTCTAAGTTACCATTACTTCCATGTCAAAAGGGAAAAGAATGGGAATTACAGGAGAAAGAAGAAGAAGGAGATGGGGAAGGAGAAGAAGAAGTAGAAGAAGGAGAAGATATATCAGAAAATAAGAAGAAAAGAAGGAAAAAAAGAAGATGAGAAGAAGATGAAGAAGAAGAAGATAAAGAAGAAGAAGATAAAGAAGAAAAGAAGGAAAAAGAAGATCAAGAAGAAGGAAGAGAAGGAGGAGAAAGAGTAGAAGAAGAAGGAGAAGAGGAAGGGGAAGAGGAGTAGGGGGCAGAGGAGGAAGAGGCAGAAGAAAATAAGAATAAGGAGGAGGAGGAGACGAAGTATAAGAGGAAGAAGAAAGGAGTAAACTTGTAATATCAGATATTGAATCACAATTAAGGCGATATCCAAAATCTTTGATGAAGGGCAACATTTTGATCAAAGCAATGATATAGAGAAACATTGTACAACAAAACATTAGATAGAAAAACACATGTTCGAGCATTGTATTGAATAAATTGTTTTGAATTGTTTTGAATCGCTAACGATTTGGAATACGCCAACATCTGACCTTATTACTTTGTTTACTTCATACATTCGTCCGATATTGGAATATTGTTGCATTGTTTGGCACTCTTCATTAACTTTGCAGCAATTCGCAACCATCAAAACCATACAGAAGAGAGCATTGAGGATGATACTTGGTACAGAATATGAATCGTACGATCTAGCATTGCATTCATGTGACATGATCTCTTTGAAGGCGCGTCGAGATGAATTGTGCAGGAAGTTTGCTTCACAGTTGTTTAGAAACTTTCGTGACTGGCTCCCAGAGGCGAGGTCATCTCGTCACCAACTCCAAAACGGCGATAAATTGATAGCAACTAGATGCAGAACAGAACGTTACCGAAGAAGTGCCATACCTTACATAGTCCGGCTATTAAACACAGAATTGTAATCTCTTATACATACATTTTTAATCGAAATTGCCTTGAATTGCATTGTTTAAGTTATGTAACCATTTAATGTTTTTTTAAGAAGAGATTTTTTTTCTCCATATATCTATTTTTAAATTATACTTTCCTAAAAACTTTTAATTTGTTTAATTGATTGTACTTTCCTAAATACTTTGTGCAATACATTTAACTTATTACCATGTGAATATTGTAAATCAATCATTTACTTCTAATGAACAAACTTGTCTTTTATCATTCTAAAGTTGAATTTTTAATTTGAAATATAATCTTTTGCAATTACTCATCTTGTCTGTAGATGTCTACAACGGTTTTGAAATTTAAATAATCGCTAAACTCTTGATGTAATTTAAACAACACATTTTTCTAAAACTCACTTTTGAACTCTTTGGTTTTCTGTTTATATATTTTATATTTGAATTTTAATTTATGTCAAACTATGTTCATTGTAATTGATATGTATATTTTTGTAATTTTGCATGTTTTTATCTGTGAATTGTATCGCAATTCAGCCTTTTACGGCTGTGAAGATATTTTTTAATAAACCTTGAATTGAATTGAATTGAAAATTCAATGAAGGATCAGGGTCCTATTATCGTCTGAACATCATATTGTATGAAACTTGTATAAATGCGTAGGATTTATCACCTGCTTGATATTATAATTGCATGACACTACAGCTGTAAAGTCAATTAGCCTGCCCAAAACCACTTTCTCTACGCAACATTTTTTCATACAATCTTGTTATCTTGTCTGTTTGCCTGTTTTGCTACACTATGATTCTTTATACACCATTTCTATATGGGTAATTCCATAAACTAGGGATCCACTTTGTGAGATGTGTTATGTCCCACTTACAAAGTGATTCTAGGTATGAGGATGCAATATCGTGCTTGGAAATCACTTTACAATCTCACTCCACTATTTAAGTCTTTACTAGAGCCACATATACGTGTGGGTTCCTTACAGTATGTAAGTGGGACACCAAAAAATGTCACAAAGTGAGTCCCTAATTTATGGAATTACCCAAATTCAAGTTTCATATACATTTCCTATAGTCTGAAAAGAATATTAGTCTTCTTTTGCATGGCCAAACCAGGATGCACCCTTTGAACAAAATTATAGATTACCCTCTTCCATAGGAAGTGCTCACTTTGTGGGGGGGGGGGGGGGGGGATCCCATATCCCTTTTAAACAATGCCTGATTTGAATTAGGTATATCCTGTGTTCCCTGCTGTGCATATGATACATGTACATGCAGCACATGCACTGTTTTAACATACTCTAACTTACATTACATCATGTAGAGTTATGTGCCATTGTTTCTACAGGTATACTGTGAACAAACTAACACAAAGTATTGTTGGCAAACTTTTTTTTCTTCTGCAGCTTCACTTGGTCAAGAATTTATCATATCTGAGATGTGCTTTTCAGTGAATAATATTTCCAACAAGTTATGAAGAGTTTTATTTATATTTTTATAGTAAAAATATTACTTAACCCCCCCCCCCCCCCCCCTCCCCCTGCAAAAAAATGTATAGAAGACTGGGGGAGAGTGGCATGATGCATACTTCCCCCTCACAATCTTACAGGGGTTAAGACGGGTCTTCCTCGCAATGGAATCAAAATACCAGAACTCCTGGTTTGCTTCTAATCAACGCAAAGAAAGGAAAAGGTTATTACACTTACCTCTCTGTTGCTTGAAGCAACCTGGCTTACGAGCTGACAATCATGTCCTTTATGAGGTCCATACACCTGACAGTATATGCAGATTACCATGCTATCTGTTAAACAGTACACCTTCTTGGGCTCATTGTCATGTTCATTGCATAACAGCATCTATGACAAAGAGAATAATAATAATGATTAATAGTAATAATAGTAATTATAATATTGATAAAGATGATGATGATAAAGATGATCATGGTAACAATGATGATGGTAACAATAATAATAATAATAAGAATAATAATAATAATAATGATGATCATGATGATGGTAATAATATGAATAATAATAATAATAATAATGATGATGATAATGCTAATAATAACAACAACAATAACAACAACAATAAGAACTACATGTAGTTCCTAATTCCTTGCCAAAAGACATTACTGCTGGGCTGGGATTAAATTAAAAAGCATATGAATATTTACACATAATAATCAGACAAATACATGTGAGAGAAAGATAGAAAGAGAGAGAGAGATGGAATCATGGAATGGGGATGAGAGAGGGAAAGAGAAAGATTCAAATTATTGTTTTATACGAGTAGTAACTGACCTGATTTGTGGCTAAAGATGAGCCACGGAGCACTTCTTCTAACCCTTCCAATATGTCAAGGACAGCAAAGTTTTTAGCAAGCTTCTGAACATTGTTGACAAGTCCTGGAATTGAAGTATCCGTTTTGCAAGTAGGGCAACAGATTTCACCTCTTGAGAATTTTCCAACCAGCTTACTCAAACATACTAAAATTAAATTGGAAAAAGAAATAAATACATTGAATATTTTGATGTGTTTGAATTGAGATAACTGCTCTTACATTCCTTTAAAAGAGAGGAAAAAAGGCTACTTTAATTCCCTTTAAAAAACATAACAAATATTTATAGTACACAATGTATCCAACATTATAAAAGAAACTTGTATACGTGCAGGGCTCTGATCAAGGGCACCTCAGTGTTACATATGATGTGAATTTTAAAAGTCAATTATAGACTGTGGCAACATTATTTTTGTAATCTGCAAACATTATGCAACATATAGCTAACAAATCAGACCTTAACAAATTGCCGTTAAGTGGCAATCAGTAGCTAAATATCACATCATCAAAAATGTTACGTACATAACTCGGTGTCCACTTCATGCTGATATTTCCCTTATAATTTTAATTTTTCTGACAAAGTACATTAGATGTTAAAACATACTGTAAACAAAACTCAAACCCATTGCCATATCAACTTTTTCAATTTAGTTATTAGAATATGGCCAAAACAAATGTGGACACCGAGTTATGTACAGTACATCTTATTCTCTTCATGCTTTCTCTTTGCCTCATTGTCAGATATGGTTTTGCATTAGTCTAATAACGACTTCAATTGAAGGAATGATGTGTTTCCTGAATGAAACATAATTTGCAATGTGTAAATAGTTTGTAAACTACTATTACAGGACTGAAATGTAAGATTTCTGTACTTACATATAATCGTACATAACTGTGGACACCAAAAGTAAGTAGTTTTACATTCAAATAATATTTAAATTCTTGTTCCTTAAATTCAATAAATGTTTGTTTAAATGAAAATGCAGAAGGGTGCAATTCACACTGTATGGAATAAATAAATTTATTTATGATAATTATTTCAAATTTTTGATTGGTAGTAACGTACATAACTCGGTGTCTTTTCATAATGGTGTCTTAGTTATGTACATGACATGAAAAAGTTCAAACTGCAATATTTTGTAATATTCTTCTCACCAAATCAGACGTGTGTATGTCTTATACATTTTTTACTACCTTACCATGACAAATAACTAAATATAGGTGGTCTTATTGGAAAAACAAAACATGGAATACGTACATAACTGTCACGTACATAACTCGGTGTCCACATTCATTGTTGATTAAATAACACATACAAGTTAAAATGGGGAATCCAATGTTATCAGTGCTCTTCATTCACCTATATACACCATTACATTATCATTTTGAAAGAATACAACATGTTTTTGTATAGATTCTGTTGCACTGGACAGAAATCAAAATATTTTTAAAACGATGACCCAGAATGAAATGATCTGATTGGAAATCAAAGATAAAGTGAAACTAAACATTATAACATTGCAATCTTGTAAATAAATCAATTATTTATGCACCATTTTTCAGTTAGTAAAGTTTGAAATTTGCAGGACACCAAAGTTATGTACATATCACAAAAATTGTATCACATGTAAATGGAATAAGAAAGTAAAATAATAGGAATTAACTCAACAGAAATGTTAATTATTACATAGATTCTACATCAAGATAAAAAAAAATCATAAGTTTTGCATCCCATTAGTAAAAAATCTGGTAACCAATTAGTGCATGTTTTGAATGTAACATTAAAAGTGCTGAAAATAGGCCTTTTTACATCATAAAATTGCTCTAAAATCTTTAATTTGAACTCAATGAAGCTGAAACCTTGTTTGGAGCTTCCCCTGATGGTACTTTCTAATATAAAAATGCTAATTTGTGTCTGGGTCTCATGGTTTTGGATAATTAAACAATTTCCCAGTGTTCAATCTAAGGGTACCCTTGATCTGAGCCATGCACATACAGAAAGAGACCACAAAGAAGGGAGAGAGAGAGAGAGAGAGAGAGAGAGAGAGAAAGAAAGAAAGAAAGAAAGAAAAGGGGGTACTTTATGAAAGAGGATAGACTGGATGTGTACTTGAAGATGGATAGAGAGATGGAAGAGAGAATGTTTAGAGAGAATGAGCAGGAAGACGAGAGTGTGGGAGAATAAGAAAGAGAGAAAGAAAGAATTTGAATTAGAATGTAAAGACAGATTTTCATCAGTCCATAGGGTTTGTATTTTTCGCCCTTGATTGGTTTCTTCACAAATTAATGACAATTTTGTGTACACAGATTATTCAAGTCCAGTATATACCTGTACAGTAGGTATGGCCACAGGACAGTATTCGAGGAACGTGTTCACCATCTCGTGCGAAGGAATGGTAACAGACATTACACTGTCGCCCTCGTTGGTCTTCCAAGGACAGGGAATCCATTGATGTGTTACAGGATCATCTTCACAGATCTAATTAATTTGAATGTCAAGAAATATAGGCCCACATTTAGAATTTAAGTATTACATTTAGAATTTAAGTATCACAATAACATAATCATCCCAGGCTTTGTATTCAATATGTTAATATAAATATGAAAGGAAGATGGTCGTCAGTTTCCACATGCAGTAGGTCAAAATTAACCAACACCAGACTTGGTGGAAATACCATTAATGGGTCTCGCGCACAGCAAACCCATACTCCTATCATGAAATATACCCCCACCCTCCCAGTCTCTTGGAGAGCCTCCAAATCTTAATAGAAAAGTCACCAAAGCCTAATAGAAAAGCTTTTTTTAACTTGCCCCCATCATACTTCCATATAATATATAAGCAATAATAAACAACATTCACAGTCAATTGACTTGCACCACGCACTAGTTACACTTCTATGGAAGGCGTTTATCTGCTTTTCGGCCTGTGACATAGTCACTACGCGTATTTTGCATGTGAGGGGGGTGGGGCAAAGATGCCCATTCATTTATGTGTCATTTTCGTAATTTAGCCATGAATTTATATTGCATAGATTTTTTGTTGTTGCAGTTTTACCATGGAAATATACTTCTTTTGAAAATATAATACATTCTTGTATACACTAACATTAATCTCAACCACTACTCATTATTTTCCTTTGAGTTTGGGCATCATAAGAGAATTTATCCCATTCACAATAGTGTTAGTGGGCCGAATTCCGGTCAGAAAATAGGATTAAGGTGGGTAAAAATATCCATATGTGGAATAATCTTACCCATATTGAACATTACTTGATTTAGATTAAAATACAATAGTCTATATTTTAAAACTATTTCCCTCACTTCCAAGACTAATGTAAAGAAATATTTATGGAAATTATATCTTTGAGTTGCAAAACAGCTAATTTGTAGAGACTAGAGGGGCACTTCACTACGCCATACCATACATAAAAATTGCAGTTCTAATAAGATTTGGGCAATTTCTGAACTTTTTGAATAATTTATCAAATAGTAAATATATTTTCAAATTAATTGCTAATGTGTTTTAGCCACACTTTGGGTAAAATTCCAAATCCAAGCATATAAGCTGAATTGCATCTCTCCACATCCAAAAATGCACACAAAAGTACTAAAGTGGGACCGCGTTTTGATGCTAACTTGGCGTGAAGTCACATGACGCTTCAGTGGAAAGCTGTTTATGCTGCTCACTGTCCTCTATCAAAATTATTTTCATCTGGAATATTCTTACACATCTGACTTGGAAGTGGAATTAACAATGAAAGGATATTCTCTACTAGAACATCACAATGGTGCAGAAAAATGAATGCTGATATCCATGAAGATAGGAATGTGTATGGTCAGTTGGATAACAATAATAATAATAATAATAATATGTGTGACAAAGTTACAACAGGATGACACATTACCTGAAGTTCATGCATACCTATGTTTTAAATTTACATGTATGTGCAACATTCTGGTCAAGAATAAATAAGAAAAACACTGTTTTTCGCGACTTGGTACTTGGTAGGATAACTGGATTCCTCCAAAAGACGCCGTAAAGGTGTTTAAACTGGAGGTGTGTCGTTGTGTGTGCGGCCACCAACTTAAGGTGCTGGTTTTAAGTTGGTTTTAAGTTGGTTTTAAGCACAGATTTCAAAGTATTTCAAATGAGGGAGAAAGACTGTTCCAGTCCTTAACTGTCCTTGGGAAGAATGAGTATGGGTATGCATCTGTCCTGACTTTGTTGATATAGAATTGTTGGTCATGGCCCCGTCTTGCGTATACCATTGATCAGTGCTGATCATGCTAGGAAAACAATAAATCCAGTTCTAGACGAGTTTAAGAACTAATTACAACACAACTGAGCCTACCCAGTAAATAGCGAGGTGGATCTCTTAATTATATACATGTACATCAAAAGTACATGTAATTGTAAGTTCTTTCAGTAATCTACATTTGACTGCAAATGACGTTCGAGAAAGAAGCGAGCTATTTATATAGGAGCGCACTCACGTACAATGGCGTGCACACAAGTGTGTAACACGCACCTCATAATACTTGATCTTGGCATAAATCCATTCGTAGATGGCGTATACAAACTGACTTCGGACCGTTTTATAGAGTCCGAGAATGGTTTGAATATCTGAAATGAAAGGGCCTGCTCAACCGAGAATTGTAATGGTTATTTTTTGGGGTTAAATATTGCAACCTGAGGGCAGATTTTTTTTAACAATAAAAATACAAAGTGTATGAATATATATTCATGCACTGTAATCACAGATACAGGAGAGAGGGTAATAAGACAGTTTTAAATTTTTATTTATCCAATAATAGTCATATTTTTGTCAAGAATTGGCTTGAAAATGGGAAATATCTATCTAGAAAAATACCTACCGGTACATGAAAATTGTCTTCATTTTCATGGGTCTGTAATTACAGACTGTTCCATCTTTGTTGACTTTTCTATTGTAGACCAAAGTACATGTATGAACAGAATTTTTTTTTTTTATTCAGGCCCAATAACAAAAATAAAGTATTTCTCAACCCCGCCCGCTACTTTTTTGGCCACCGCCTCCTTTTTTTAAAATAGTAATTACTATTCAGAAAAAAGCCAAAAAAAGGCTTTGATACATTTTGTATAAATAGCTTCTGAAATGATACAAATCATTTGTTTTGTCATACATTGCATCAGTATATTCAAATAGCACAATATCTGTGAATAAATATACCTTGGCCAGCTACATGGCTGCCATCTTGGAATACATAGAAAAATAGTACATGTCAATAGTAATGCCCTGCCTCCTCCTTTTTTGAAAAAGTCAGGACGAGAAACAAATTATTTTTGTAATTTGGCCTTATACTTGTGAAGGGATTAATAAAAAGGTTAAAACTCAGTAAAATGAGAGCATGAAGATCAAGAAATAATTTTTAAAATAATTTTATAGTTTTCATATAATTGCTGCCCAGCCCATAGAGTAATTAAAAGAAGACTTGAGATGGCATTCGATAAAGACAGCTCAGTCTTCAGTTCAGTGGGTCATATTTTGACTTGCGTTTCTGAACGCACTCAGTACCACGAAGCGTGATCCCTTTCTTGCAGCCTCAATTTTAGAGCGGTAAAAAGACCTACCATCAACTGAATACGATATCCATTTATTTTTTAAAGCATCTTTATTTAATTAAATTGATTATTTAATTGTTTAGAAAGCAGTAACTGTCTTTTCCTTCACATTATTAGAACAGCAACTTAATCTTAGCATGCTCACAATTTTAAGTGTCAGTGGTGAAAATTCCCGTTCAGGGACTTGGTCCCCGCCCAAAATTTTCAAGTCAAACCCGGGTTCGGCAAAACCTGTGATGACTCAGGCCTAGTTTTGATGGAAAAGCTGAGTATGATTAATGGCTAGTGTTAACATTTAATATTTGCATATAGATCTATCTCTGAAATTATGATCATTCATCAAAACAAATTCTAAACAACCACAGTTTTTTTAATTTTGTCAAAATTCTCAAAGTCAAACCCTTGTATATTTATGATATTTTATGAGTGTTTTGCACACATATCTTTTAAAGCTGTGTTAATTGTGTGTCACATCCTTTTGTCAGAGTCTGAACTTTGAAGATACATATTCTGTAAATGAATATAAAGATTCAAATCACCTATCAGGATATTTGAATTTCGATTGGATCATTGGTTTATTTTCAATACCATTCAACATTCCTTTTTATTTCTTATATTTATGATCAGCTGTTTGAGGACTTGAATGCCTGCTTAAGTAATGCAAATTATCAAAATGGCCGCACGGACAGATGAGACGCAATTGTGGCACTGTGTTGAGTCTAACAAGACAAAAATCATCAAAACATTGATATTGTCATACTTCTTCTACTACTTCTTCTACGTCGGTACTTGACGGGATCCATCAGTCATTGACATCGCCGTATTGCATTGGCATGCTTTGCTTGTCAATGTCCAACTGATGTCATTGACAATGTTGACATTGATTGTTGTTGTATGCATGTGACTAGACCGAAAGCTTCAGTCTCTCTAATCATCAGTTGTTCCACTGAGACTACGTCTGGCTCCACTAGACCTCCGATTATAGAGACTGAAGTCTGGGGACCTCTTTCTGTGAGGCACCGTACGGAACAAATGGTTCGGTTCGACCGGACCGCGATGAATGAGATATGCAACGAGATTTTCACTCTTTACATCCTCATAACTGCTGCAATTATAACACAAATTAAAAATAACATATATATAGCTTATTTGACTTACGATAGCTTGCTCATTTAGATCCTAAATTAATGATTAATCCGAGAAAGTCTCGTCGTCAACATTATCCGTCTTGCCGTGTTAGTTGATGAATATTCATTTTTTCTTTTCGAACGTCCAATAGCTACCGTAGCTACGTACGAGTAAGCCCAGCTTGACCAACGAACTCCCACGAAACGAGTGCTCTGATTGGCCATTTGGCTATGTTTTGGTAGGTTGACCCAGAAATATTTTGGCCGCCGGGTCATATAGCCCTATGTTCCGAGTGCATGAACGTACTGTTTCACAGTTCGGAGATACAAATTGGATAATTCATATAAGTAAGTCCGTAAATTATCCATTTAATATTGAGTTATCAAATTTTGATAACTGTAATTAGGACAAATGACATACCGACCTAATTTACATCTGATTTAGAAATCAGGAAATTAGATCTAAATAAGAAAATCGGGGAGAAAATGTCGTGGACGAAAATATGTAGATAGCCACCCCCACGGTACGAGATCTCTGGGTTGCTATCTGTATTGGGGAATGACAACAAATGTCAGTTTTATTAAAGAAATGACCCAAATCAGATGGTTATTGCTGTCTAGCATGTGACATGTCATGTCATGGCAATGCAATGGAAGAAAGATTTGACCATTTTTCACACAAGATTGCGATTTCTCTAACTACACTGCATACAGATTCTGACTGCATACTTAAAACGTCCGTCTGTTTCCAGCTAGTTGCCTAGAGCCCTCACATCATGCATAGTACAGCCCCGTGCCTTTATTTCTGTGTTGGGCCACCATCATTCGTCTATGCATACAAATGATAAAGTAAATACACACAAAATGCAAATTGAAATTACACTTCCACTTCTCTTATAAATCTCGAAAAACCAATGGGTAGACCTACAAATTACCTCGAACATGTCTAAATAACCAACACATTTCCACATCAATTTGTCTTACCTGCACAACGCCACTCCAACACGGTGTTAACTAGTGTTATCGTTAACTGCTTAATTCCACTGCTCCAGCAAAGATCAAGAGTAGAGAGTCAATGCTATAATTACCGTATGCGTATTGACCTTTAGCAATGCACTACGCGTTAATAGGCAGCATTTGCACCGTGAATAGTCAATATACTTATAATACACAAATGCACACAATTATGCCGATGTGGCTGATCGGCAAATTTGACAGTAGACTTACGATTTGAATTTTTAAATTATTCTTTCTAACATCGGTAAGTTGAAAAAATATTTGTATTTTACTGCTATTTAGGTACGGTCACTAAAGTACCAATTTTTAGTGAAATAAGTTGAGTTTTGTACAGTGGTGTTTGAAATGTTGAGAATCAGGCCAGGATAGTGCAGCTATATGTGGGTAAATTTCGCCGAAACGCGACATGGGAGAAGAGCTAGACAGGTGCAAAAGGAGAGAAATACGAAGGAAGTGCATAATCGTACGTGTTATGTAATGTTGTCTGGCGGACACCGCCCACCGGCTTTTTATACTTGCCAGTATTATTATACTGGAGAGAGATGTAGAGGATGCTGCGCTGTAGTGGATGCTGCGCTGTAGTAAGATAATTTTGAAGTGAAAATGGTAGAAGACGCTCAATATGTCTGAGGAATTTTATTTGTATTTCTTCCCATCTCTCTAGCTTTCTTACTCTGTTAGGTGGGGGGGGGGATACTCATTACTCAAGCCCCCCCCCCCCCCCCCACTAAAAAAAAGTAATAATAATAATAATTGCGAGAGCCCTCAAGCCCCATAAACCCATGTTCAGTCAACCGTGAAAAGGAAGTGCTCCACCTTCCTCTCATTCCTCCCTTTCCTTTCCTTTTCAAGATCCTATTCTTTCAGCCATGTCCATCTCAATACCCATCCCTCTTCCTTCCTGTTTACGCTCAAACATGACAACGCCGACATCGGACGGTACATTAGCAAATGAGTATCGGCACGTTAAGTTAACATCCTGATGATGACTAATGTTTACACTTCATGCTTTGTATTTTCTCCTTCTCACCCTCGCTTCCTCTCTCTCTCTCTCTCTCTCTCTCTCACACTCTCTCTCTCTCTCTCTCTCTCTTTGTTTATCTCTCATTTTTCTGTGGTCCTTTATCCACCTGATTCGTTTTTTAATCATCTTTCTTACCCTCTTTCATTTTCTTTTTTTTCTTTTTTTTTCTGTCTGTCCTTTGTACATCCCCCTCTCTCTCTCTCTCTCTCTCTCTCTCTCTCTCCCTCACTCCCTCTCTCCCTTCCTCCCTCATGCCTCAATTCCCTTTCTCCAGGTCTTTTTGAATTCACATCACATTCTCTTTATAATACTTCCCTGTGATATAGCATGTTGAATCAGACATTAAAAGAGGCAAATAAAGTAGATAGATACCAAAATCACTGAATTTAGGGTGGTGCCAGGTTATCATTTTATTTTCCACAATAAAATAAATAAAAGTACATATAATAAAATGTGAAATCTAAGCAGACTTGTTATAAAACGAATAGGAATTATCAATTTGCATGTTCGTAATTCCGAAAATGAAATGTGGTTTATTATTACGAAGTGAACGCAGGGTTCGTTATTCCAAACTGTCCTAAATAAAATGAAACATCGGAGGGGGGAGGGGGACGATCCCGTCGCTTTTATATATATTTGTGGGATTAAACTCCCTGATCAGCACGATTGCTGTTATTTTTATAGGGGTCTAGACAAGTTTTAAGATTTAGAAAAACCAATGCAGCTGGTAGAAAGTAATGAAATGCAACAAGGCAATAGATGATTTTAAAACTGTAATAGATGATTTTAAAACTGTAATCAGCTTCAGAACAGGTGTAGAAAAGTCATTTATTGAAATCTAAAGCTTTATTTTTAATGGGAAAATATATCAAATATTTTTTTTTTTTACAGAGCTTCAATATTGTTTGCATATCATTATAATAAAATAAAAATCAACAGATTTGGCAACTCTTGGTCTTGTTGAAATGAATAGGCCTACAATCAAAAGGAAAGTAGAGAATAATTGTTGCGTAGCTTATATCAAGGTATCCCATTGCTGTTCTCCCTTTCTGAAATGTTTTGCGAAGATTTAAAAAATTCCCCGTCAAGAATCACACCTGCATGGTTTAGTATGCTAATGCTTTTACCACTCAACTGAAGATTTCTTCAATCTTCAATATTTTATTCCCTTGTCGGGGCAGCCAGGCGCGGGTCCAGGATTTCTTAGGGGGGAGCAGTGGAATTAAGCAGTTAACGATAACACTAGTTAACACCGTGTTGGAGTGGCGTTGTGCAGGTAAGACAAATTGATGTGGAAATGTGTTGGTTATTTAGACATGTTCGAGGTAATTTGTAGGTCTACCCATTGGTTTTTCGAGATTTATAAGAGAAGTGGAAGTGTAATTTCATGTAATGTTGTCTGGCGGACACCGCCCACCGGCTTTTTATACTTGCCAGTATTATTATACTGGAGAGAGATGTAGAGGATGCTGCGCTGTAGTGGATGCTGCGCTGTAGTAAGATAATTTTGAAGTGAAAATGGTAGAAGACGCTCAATATGTCTGAGGAATTTTATTTGTATTTCTTCCCATCTCTCTAGCTTTCTTACTCTGTTAGGTGGGGGGGGGGGAATACTCATTACTCAAGCCACCCCCCCCCCCCCCCACTAAAAAAAAGTAATAATAATAATAATTGCGAGAGCCCTCAAGCCCCATAAACCCATGTTCAGTCAACCGTGAAAAGGAAGTGCTCCACCTTCCTCTCATTCCTCCCTTTCCTTTCCTTTTCAAGATCCTATTCTTTCAGCCATGTCCATCTCAATACCCACCCCTCTTCCTTCCTGTTTACGCTCAAACATGACAACGCCGACATCGGACGGTACATTAGCAAATGAGTATCGGCACGTTAAGTTAACATCCTGATGATGACTAATGTTTACACTTCATGCTTTGTATTTTCTCCTTCTCACCCTCGCTTCCTCTCTCTCTCTCTCTCTCTCTCACTCTCTCTCTCTCTCTCTCTCTTTGTTTATCTCTCATTTTTCTGTGGTCCTTTATCCACCTGATTCGTTTTTTAATCATCTTTCTTACCCTCTTTCATTTTCTTTTTTTTTCTTTTTTTTTCTGTCTGTCCTTTGTACATCCCCCTCTCTCTCTCTCTCTCTCTCTCTCTCTCTCCCTCACTCCCTCTCTCCCTTCCTCCCTCATGCCTCAATTCCCTTTCTCCAGGTCTTTTTGAATTCACATCACATTCTCTTTATAATACTTCCCTGTGATATAGCATGTTGAATCAGACATTAAAAGAGGCAAATAAAGTAGATAGATACCAAAATCACTGAATTTAGGGTGGTGCCAGGTTATCATTTTATTTTCCACAATAAAATAAATAAAAGTACATATAATAAAATGTGAAATCTAAGCAGACTTGTTATAAAACGAATAGGAATTATCAATTTGCATGTTCGTAATTCCGAAAATGAAATGTGGTTTATTATTACGAAGTGAACGCAGGGTTCGTTATTCCAAACTGTCCTAAATAAAATGAAACATCGGAGGGGGGAGGGGGACGATCCCGTCGCTTTTATATATATTTGTGGGATTAAACTCCCTGATCAGCACGATTGCTGTTATTTTTATAGGGGTCTAGACAAGTTTTAAGATTTAGAAAAACCAATGCAGCTGGTAGAAAGTAATGAAATGCAACAAGGCAATAGATGATTTTAAAACTGTAATAGATGATTTTAAAACTGTAATCAGCTTCAGAACAGGTGTAGAAAAGTCATTTATTGAAATCTAAAACTTTATTTTTAATGGGAAAATATATTTTTTTTTTTACAGAGCTTCAATATTGTTTGCATATCATTATAATAAAATAAAAATCAACAGATTTGGCAACTCTTGGTCTTGTTGAAATGAATAGGCCTACAATCAAAAGGAAAGTAGAGAATAATTGTTGCGTAGCTTATATCAAGGTATCCCATTGCTGTTCTCCCTTTCTGAAATGTTTTGCGAAGATTTAAAAAATTCCCCGTCAAGAATCACACCTGCATGGTTTAGTATGCTAATGCCTTTACCACTCAACTGAAGATTTCTTCAATCTTCAATATTTTATTCCCTTGTCGGGGCAGCCAGGCGCGGGTCCAGGATTTCTTAGGGGGGGGCGGCATCTCCAAAAAAGGGTAAAATTAAAGTGTTTTTACACGTTTTTTTCTCAGGCGGGGGGCCCGAGCCCCTCCCCCTGGATCCGCCACTGGGGGCAGGTGATTTTTTTTTTGTTTAAAGGGGGAGGATAGCAACGGGGACCTTAAAGGAAACCTAAACCCAAATAATAAGTGTAGGTATTTTGAAACCTGAGATGTATTCCTGCCCTTTCATGTACAATATTCCTTACGAAAATGTACAAGATATATATAAATGAAGATAGTCCTGGCATGATGTGATGCCTGTCAGCATGACATGGGCGCAGCCATTTTCTTTAAAATGTGACGTATCTGTTGAAGTTGTACATGTATCATGCACCAAGCTTTAGTTGGAAAGAATTTTTAAATCAATAACGAAACCTTTACTTTTCAATGAAAACAAAATAACAACTGAGATGATAGAAATTATATTAGGTGAACATTAAATAAAAGGGGCACAATTGTAACAAATTAATTTATAAATACTACACTATAGCAGCTGAAAAATCGTTTTCATTTACGAGAAACCTTCAACCCAGAAGAGCACTAACTAATTTATGCAATTTGCGTTCTGGCAATTATAGTACAAAGGATAATAGCAGGTGAATGAAATGCTTCATCACCACACACGTCTGGGAAAGAAGCATCCATAAATTTGAATACATTTACTTGATAAACGACTTCGCATAGTACGTCACATTATCAAGAAAATGGCGATGCCCATGTCGTGCTGAGAAACTGTACTTTATTTTTGCTTTATACCTCTCTCGTACACTTTGGTGGGGAATCTTGTATATGTATAGGTAATAACATAATAAATCTATCAGAATAAGTAAAGTTATTACTTGGGGTTCGGTTTCCTTTAACTAATGAGCCTGCAATCTCTAAATTTAAATCAACACGACATCTGACTTTGTAATAAAATATAAAATAAACACGATATAATGGATCTGGGTTTTGTAACATTATATTCCAAATGTGTCACCCGAAGGGTATAAAAAGTGAAACTATGTTTACATACTTCAAACATGTATTTTGGGATCGGGACTATTCATATCTTTGAGAAATGCAAATTTTGATATTAATATATCTCCTTAGTTTTCACCCAAATATGAATTCTATGAGTTTTTACAATTTCATTTTGAACTACACTGTATAGTATATCTAATAACTGTGATAACAAACTCATTTCCTATCAACTGCATCATTTTGCTTGGGTCAAACTTATTTCATGTTAACAACTGATGAAAAAGTGTAAATACTTACTAATATATTTGGGAGTCATGCAGTGCATTGCCTAATAATTCCCTCAAATTAATTGCTTTTCTGTTGGCATTATTGGTAAATTACATTAATCATTTACAGCAAAATACTTATTTTTACATTTATGGAATAAATAAATCTACACATTATGCAGTTTTAATCAGTTTAGCACCTATACTTAGTTGTCTTTATCGAGTACTCAATTCATGTAAGGTATAATTTTGTATTACAATTAGTTAACATGCTTATGATCTAACAAAGTGAGATATGAAGCTAATAACACGTGAATCTGATCTAGTAACAATCATCCTTTACCACATATCAGGAGGTTATTTTAAAAGACAATAATTTATGATGCAATGTTTCTTTTACAAGTAACACAAACGCTAAACGCTCTTAAATAAATATGTATTTATTTGCTTGTTGACCGATTGATGGATGTTTGGATTGATCGATCTTTTCTCTTGCTGTGCAGATGTCACAGGTGACAAACAGTATGGGTTAATTGTATATATTATATATGTATGTATATATATATATATATATACACTGTTGGTCATAATGGTGGTATTTTTTTTGTTTACCCCAATTTATGGGATGATTTTGACAATGATTTATTCCTAATAGATCTAGATAATAGTATACATTCTCAGATTGTATTGAATAGTAATTTGCGAGTGTTTGTTTTTCGTGACTGCTAAAGCATGTGTGTGCTACTATGCTAATCAACTAGAGGACCTACGTCCTTAATTCATAACTGACAGTAATGGGGATTAATCCCTCACAAAAGGGCACTATTAATATAGATGATCGACACGGTTTTTATTCTGGGGCCTCACAGTTATGAGGCCATTGCTTAGCCATTGAATCATGACTGTACGCAGCGGGGGCTAGGGTACGTCGCCGCCCCCATAAATACAAAAAAACTACGAAAATACAATAAATTATCAATAATTTATTGCATTTTCCCCCGGTCCCCAACATTAACAATTTCTATGTAGGGCGATGCATTGTGGGTCAAGGCATGCCCACATAGAGGATTATTTTATCTTTGGGGTCGGGGCAAAATGCAATGAATTATTGCAAATTTATTGCATTTTCTTCCTGTTTTTGAATTTGTGGGGGCGGCGACGTACCCTAGCTCCCGCTGCGTACAGTCATAATTCAGTGGCTAAGCACTAAATACAAAGGGCAGACTATTTGTTTTCCTTCTCCTTCATCAAAGAGAGAAAAAGAGAGAGAGAAAATTAGTGATTTAACCAACAACTCGATGGCCCAAATTCACAAAGCAAGGCTTGAGCTCAAACCTCCTTTTGTTTCGCCAAACCTCCTTTTGTTCTTTACAAACCAGGTTTGTAAAAAAACGCGTATAACGCGTCATATGACGTACGAAAACCAAGGTTTGTCGACAAACCTCCTTTGTGAATTCGGGCCAATGGGCCTACACGCCTACACTTTAATTTACATATTACACGTGAAGCTAACACAATATTCGAACTGTAAAATGTTCAGTATCAATTAACGCTAAATTAGACCAATACTATCAATACCTGATACTTTTCCACTCTCTGATAATAGTAATCAAGCAATTGTGTATGGCACCTCACACAGTGAATGAGAAAAATGTCAAGTGCTAAGAAATTATTGCCAGTTTTTAAAAAATATCTGACAGTGCCTATTTAAGTGCACAGTGCGTAACAAATTTTTAAATCTACACAGGTACCCATTTTTAGGCCACCTTAGTCTATAGGAAAATACACTGGGTTAGGATTCAAAATCTAAAGCTCTTGTTTGAAAATCCGATAGAATCAACATACTAACGTTCCACCTCTGTATTGCCGACATTTACCAACTTATACGTGTGTGTGTGTGTACATTTCCATATACAGTCAATAATGTTATAGTTATATAATAGTTATCGTTGCTTCAACTTGATGGAAGTGCACAAGCGCGTAGCCAGGATTTCATTTTAGAGGGGGCGGTAGTGAGCACGCGAAGCGTGCGAATCACTTAAAGAGCACGCTCCCTAGGGGGGTGGGTGCAGGGAGGGGGGAGTTTCCCCTTTGAAGCTTTGAAAGAAGACGACTCTTGTACCTTTCTCGACTCATAATCCTTGTCTGAATTCAGTCCGCCCCTCCTGCGCATAGCGCGGAAGCTTTGACGTATTATTAGACAAAGAAGACGATTTGTTGTACCTTTCTCGACCCTGGCTTAATCCTTATCTGTATTCAGTCCCCCTCTTTTGAAGCGCGGAAGCTTTGACGTTTCATTAAATTATTAGAGAAAGACGATTTGTTGTTCTGTTTTCGACTCTTAATCCTTAATTTGAACTCAATTTCCCCCTTTACGCGCGAAGCGGGGAAAATTTGAAGTTTCATTAAATTATTAGAGAAAGAAGACGATTCGTTGTTCCATTCTCGACTCCAGTTCCCCTTTTCTTCCTACGTCCTCTTCCTTTTTTTTTCTCTTCTTTCACTCTCTTTTTTTTTTGCCGGCGTTTTTTTGGGGGGCGACCGCCCCCACCGCCCCCCTGGCTACGTGCCTGGAAGTGCATAGGATCCTAACACTGTGTTCTGCCCTCTCACGTATATGCCCCATTAATAAGTTACTGTATATACATTTTTTTTTAATAGATATTCTCTTTTGCCTTTTCACGGTATGTTTAATAGTCAATGTCTTTGTACCCAAGAAGCACAAACAATAGTTATCGGTGCTTGTACGTGCATAGGTTCATAACACTTCTTACCGGGCTGTGTTCTGCACTCTCATGAGCCTATAGGCCCGGCCATCAATAAGTTTTTTTTTTTTTTTTTTTTAATATTCTCTTTTTGTCTTTTCAGGGTGTGTTCAATAGTCAAGTAGAAAAATATGTATAAAAGATACAGTCCAAGGCTTGCACTATTAAAGTATATAATTTTTGTATGTACAGTTTGCAACGAGTGGCTCAGGCTTAATATATCTAACATTAGACAAACCTGCTTTCTTAACAATTACGCTGTGATATACGACCTTTACACAAAAAGTTCTCGGATAATTTATAAACAATAAACACACTGCAGCAAATATTAATGTTTATATAGTCAAACCTGTATTATTAAGGCAACACAAGGGAGACACAAAAAGTGGCCACTGTACACATATGGCCTTCTAGACGGCAATACAGGTGACCACTACGTCTATTACAAGGGGCCTTTATAATAGAGGTGGCGGCTACGACAAGTTTGACTGCAAAATCATTCATCTATTTTGAATTGTTTCCTATATACATGACGTA
Organism: Strongylocentrotus droebachiensis; assembly: GCA_035222895.1. Lineage (NCBI taxonomy): Eukaryota > Metazoa > Echinodermata > Echinoidea > Camarodonta > Strongylocentrotidae > Strongylocentrotus > Strongylocentrotus droebachiensis. The sequence continues at coordinate 47,479 of JAVYIG010004502.1, read as the reverse complement.
ATCTATGAACTAACCATGCAGTTGTTTTTATACATTAGGTGGTACAGTTTCTGTTAACCTCATGAGGTATAGTCTGCAGAACAAAATAATATGATGAAGTTAACAAATATAAATCCTTCAATTTTTTCTTTTTCTTTGGCTTTCTTACTATAACAATATTAGTTTTTCCACTGCCACAATGGAAGACTATAAAAAGGCATTTATAATGGACATGTAGAAGTAGTCATTGGTGATATTTGTAACGAAAAAGGCACATACTGGCTCCTATCGGTCTGTATCATAGCATTTCTTTGTTTCTATTATAATCATTAAAACATGAAGCCTCTGTCACAATGGTCAAAATAAAGACATAAGTAAAGCTATGGTCACAAATCAGAGCAGCGACCGACCGATCAGTAGCCTGCTCGGTCGCTGCTGGAATTTAGGTATCGCCCAGCGATTAGGTCGGTGCCCGGTCGGCGACCGCCCAGGCACCGAGCGTATTTTGGGCGGCGAGTGAAAAGTGAGCAGGCGCCGCCCAAATTTTAACTCCGCGCTAAAACTTCAGCGGCGACCGAGCGATGCCCTGAAAACGAGCGGTGCCTGGGCGGCCGCCGCTCGGTGGCCGGGCAGCCGCCGGGCAGAATTGGTTAAAAACTCGCCGCTCGGCCGCCGAGCAGGCTACTTTTGGGTAATGTGACCATAGCATAAGGCACTCACAAAAGAAGAGGTATAATGTACTTTAAATTACTTGTATTGCAGAGAAAACAAACAAGGCAAGATTTGGCTTCTGGATTTGCGTTATAGTGAGACAATGTATCCTGAAAGGAACGATTATGAAGAGGAAAAAATGGCAAACCTGAAAAATCCAAATACCAACGTGAATCCTTATTAACAAAATGGATTTGATATTTCCTTCAGATGGCGATTCCTGTCAATACTGTTCCCCTCTTTCAGCACGTTCAGTCGATCCATATAAATATGTTAACCATTAATTTTGTATACGGATGTTTAGGGGCGAAAAATGCCATTTTGTATATGTATGATCTATACCTAGGCTACTTATTTACTTTGCTATAAAGACTGGAAATGTCATTTTCCTTAACCTTTTCTCTTCCAGGCTTTTTACGGATGGAAGGACGACCTGATAGATCAGGGGGACCCTTTCCTTTGATTTGATAACCAACCTCAGCATATTCACCAAGATCAGGAGGTCCCTTTCCTTGGATTTGATAACCAACCTCAGCATATTCTCCAAGATCATAAGAGCATGTAGCGCCCTTGTTGGGTTCCCCGACTGTTTCATAGCATTGCGAATAACTGCTCTGGGGATGGTTTAGCGATGCTAGATTGGCATCAGGCTGTTCCCATCTTGCTGTCGGAGCCCTCAGTAAGGAATTCGTTGGTGACGGTGATGACTTCTCCAAGGTGAAGTACAGATGACTCTCATTGTTGCTTTGGCGATTCCGTCTGTTTTCACCTGTATGGTTTACCTCGGGCTCATAGACAGGGTTATGGGCGCTGTTGTTTGTATTAGAAGTGTCAGGATCCCGTCTAGCTCCCGTCACAATATTTAGTTCTCCAGAACCCCCATTTGGCACTGATGCATTTCCCGAGGCCAGTGCCATAGCAATAGTACCAGACTTATTCCGTTTGGGTGTGCACCCCCACCAGACTCCACCCACTGCAGTTGTGGCTAACCACAGGGTTAGAAATAACAACGTTGGAACAAAGTAAGCATTTGGGGCATTATGAGTGGTTGCGGGATCTTCAGAATCTGATTTATTGTTGTCTCCAGACATTTTAGAGATTACGGTGAAAATAATGGTACCTTTGTTGGTCTGATTGTCATCTACTGTGGTTCGACACACCACCACTTTCCCTACATCTTGTTCAGATATATCCCGTATCAACAGTGATCGCCCTCCTTCTCGAATCCATGAACGATCCTCAATATCTACTTCTGTTCCATCTAAACCGTAGAAACGCCAGTATATGACATCCAATTCAACGTCGCATTCGACTATGATGTCATTTCCTTCAACAATGTGTTGCGCTTTTATGATATTTGGGTAGGTGCAAGATAGCGTTCTATCAATATCCGGAAAATATGAGTTGCAGGAAGCGTTATGGACGTTGTTGAAATCGTTTGTGTACAGAGTTTTAGCTTTGATACTTTGATCATCATCACTAATATTTAGTCCAATTCCTTCTAATCTCACATTGAAATCGAGTTCATCCGAGTGTACTTCACATGATAGTGTCATACTGCCAATTCCATTTTTATCACTACGCGGGGATGTAATAGTGCAGTTAGGGGTAATTTTACTTGAATTAATTGATTTTACCGTATATGTCTGCAGAATATTGCCGAACTCACACTTAAAATCACGTCCCTTTTCATCGTATGGTGTCAGTGAAAGAGTGGAAGTCTCGTTACTTCGTGTTGCTTGAAAATCAAATTGATTATAAACCGATGATAACACAGATTCACCAAGTTTGCACTGTCCATTCTTGTTATACGTGCAGGTGTATATAGACAAGACATCTTTACCTGAACTAAGAAGCCAAGTAACTTCTTCAGTTGAGTTTAAATAACATGTAAAATTTACTTGCTGGCCAATCAACGCATGTTTTACAATTATTCCGCCTTGTCCTCCTGCAAGTAACCAAGACTGGATCCAAAACAATAGGCCTAGAAACAAACGCAATGAGATATTAGCCATGATTCTCAGAGCTGATGTACGTGATTCACAGTCAGGGCTACATAATGTGCTCTGATATGAATCAAGCTCATCATAATTATAGGCGCACATTCACGTACAATTGCGTGTAATCGTGCGCACGAGTTTATCAAATCCAGGGCCCGTGGAATGGCGGGGCTCGGGGGGCTCGAGCCCCCCCCCCCCCCACGCACACACACACACGCACACACCTTTTTTTTTTTAAGTACACTGTCGCTCATATAGTTGGAACATTTTTGTTTTACCCCAATTTATGGAATTATTTTAAAAATAATTTATTCCTAATAGATCTAGATAATAGTATACATTCTCAGATTTTATTGAATACTAATTTTGCCAATGTGTGTTTTGCGTGACTGCTAAAGCATGTGTATGCTACTATGCTTATCAACTAGGGGACCGACGCCCTTCAGTCCTAAATGACAGTAATGAGGATTAATGCCCCACAAAAGGGCACTAATATAGCACGTCGACACGGTTTTGATCCTGGGGCCTCACAGTTACGAGGCCATTGCTTTGTCACTGAACCATGACTGTACGCAGCGGGGGCTAGGGTAGGGGGCAGTTTCCATAAATAAAATAAAACAGAGAAAATGCAACAAACATTCAATAATTTATTGCATTTTACCCCGGTCCCCAACATAAAAAAAATCCTCTGGACGGCCATGCATTATGGCTCAAGGCATGGGCACACGGAGGATTTTGTTATGTTGGGGACCGGGGTAAAATGCAATAAATTATTGCAAATGTATTGCTTTTTTTTTTTTTTTTTCTAGCCCCCGCTGCGTACAGTGGAACGCATATCAAAGGAATGGTAGGTACAGGCCGTATGCATATAACGATTCATAGACATGGTTAATGCTCATAAAAGTCGTCTGCTGTAGGCCGATATGCGTTAGTGAACTGACTTGATGTACTGTATAGAATATAAAATAATTTTGTTTCTCAGTGTTAAGAAGACTTACAATGTAGGCGTAAAGGGATTTACTGCAATGGCGAAATGAAAACAAGTCAGAAATGATTGTCATTATTCGATGGGTTTGTAGGTTTTACATTAATATATTGTCTGTTAAATATAAAATGATACACTGTGCTCTATATATATCAACTTCAAGTTTAGGTATCAATATGCATCTTAGTCGATCATGTGAGTTGGTAAATATAGAGCCTAAAAGTCTTCTTTAATGATATTACGTGTGTTTTAAACTCAAATCAAATGCAGCGCTATAAGATGGCTGGTCTAGGTTTTAAAAAGTTGCGTCCAGGACGCAAAAACGCAACTTAGCGCGAACCTTGTTTACATATTATATTGCTCTACAAAACAAATCTGCCAACAAAAAATAGAAATATGTGAGAGGGAAAGATGATACGGTACTCGTTTGTTTTATATTTTAAACATAAATGAATTTTTCACCTATAAAATGTTTTCATAAAAATGAAGGGTCAACGAAGTTAAATTTTGTCATTTTTAGCAAGTGTCTCATTTGAATGAAATAATGCTTCAGACCATGTTTTACGTCATTAAACAAAAATGTAGTGACCTGCCAGTGTCACAAATAAGTTATAAAAATATGCTTATCTGACCGTATTCAAATGCCTAAAACACTTGAGCTTCCGGTGGCTCCGCCCCCTGGACCCCACGCCAATTTACGCTTTGTTGTACCTGATCGGAGATATTTTTCGAAAACGTTCTACGGGGCCAGAAACATTAGGGGCGTTAACACCTACAGAAAAAAGTGGGATTTAAAAATCGATTTTTGTATCGCGATCCAAAAATCCCTCTTTTGTTGTTCCATGTATGGACAGAATGATTTCACTAATCTTCGCGATCCAATTCGCAGTTAGTCTTGTGATTTTTCAGAATAATCGCGATAGTTTGACGGGCGCTGTGTGTGTCAATGTTATCGAGAATATATATATATATTTTTTTAGTCCCAGGATTCCAAGCACGCATATTTTGTCGAGATTCAGGCATCCGCAGTTTGGACGTTCTTGCCATAGAGCAAGAATTCTCCCTGTGTGTAAATGGTCGCCCCCCCCCCCCCGATCCAAATCGCACTATAAATTCTTATGTGTGAATGGGCCTATCCAATCGTAGATGGCGTACTAGTATAATCTGAATTCGGAAGGTTTCATGTAGTCTGAATATGCTTTTCGACCATCTGAAATAAAAAGGCCTGCTGAACCGAGAATGATAACGATTTCTTTGTTAAATATTGCAGCCTGAGGGCAGATAATAATAATAATAACGTTTTATTTACCCAGGGTAGCCACTTCATTTATGTAACTGCTCTTCCAGCGGGCCCTGCATAGCATAACATAATATGTTATAACTATCCTTCTCCAATCTAATATGCTGAGCGCCTAGCTAGAAGGCAGAAGGTCCCATTGTTATAAGTCTTTGGTATGACTCGGCCGGGGTTCGAACCCACGACCTCCCGTTCATGAGGCGGGCGCTCTATTCCACTGAGCCACCATGCCCGTTTACAAGCAAAATACAAATGAATATTTTTGCATAATAATCACAGACATACAGGAGAGAGGGAAACAAGACAAAGAGAGATTGTTATAACAATTATAATACTAATAAAAACAATCTTTCTGTTTATTCATTTATCATGACGATAATCATAACAACAAATGAAAATATAAAATGTAACAACAACAAATTAAATTTAATAACATAGGCTCGATGTTCTGGTGCTAATTTCCACCAAAGTGCTAGAGGTGCTCTATGTAATACAGGTTTGAAAAGGAAAACACTAGCAGAAATACACCCTTTTAAATTATTGCAGAGTAAACTGTGTCAAGAAATTTCACCTAGAAGTATACAAAGTAGGATTCTTGCAACCTTTTTTACTTGCACAAGCCAAGTGTACCGTATGCAAAAAGTAAAGACAAAATCTATACAGCTGTCCACATGTGGGAAGGTATGTCAGGACATGCGCGTACGCAGCGGGGGAGGGGTTGAACCCCCCCCCCCCCTTTAACCTTTTGTATGTATGTGTTTTGGATGAAAAAAAAAACCTTTTGTTTTTATTTTAATAAAATAGAGGGGAAAAAATTATTTAAAAAAAAAAATTGTGGTAATGGGTAATGGGGACCCCAAAACGTGCTCTTACCCCCTCCCGCTTATTCAGCGACTGGCTGAGTCGTTGCGAAATTTGAACCCCCCCCCCCCCTCGAAAAAAATCCTGCGCACGCGCCTGTGTCAGGACATCGAAGCCCAACCGCTTTTAGGCAATCGGGCCCAGTTTAAAAGGAGACCATAATGAATCTGGCTTACTTAAAATAGAGAGAGAAGAAAAAAAATGTTTCATATGAGTAGTAACTGACCTGATTTGTGGCTAAAGATGAGCCACGAAGCACTTCTTCTAACCCTTCCAATATGTCATGGACAGCAACATTTTTGGCAAGCTTCTGAACATTGTTGACAAGTCCTGCAATTTAAATATTTGTTTTACATGTCGGGCAAAAGATTTTACATCGCGAAAAACTTCCAACCAGCTTACTTAAACATGCAAAATGAAGTTATCATTGAATGAAGTTATGATAGTTCCTTCAGATGAGGGATCTTTGTCCATATTGCTTTCCCCTTTCAGCATGTTCAATCGATCCATAAATAATTATGTGAACCATTAATGTATACAGATGTGCAGAAATCCAATTTCGTATAGGATCTACACCTACTTATTAAAATGTCATCCACCTTTACCTTTTCTTTTCCAGGCTTTTTACGGATGGATGGACGACCTGAGAGATCAGGAGGTCCCTTTTCTTGGAAGTGCCCACTAGCCTCGGCATATTCACCAAGATCAGGAGGTCTTCTCCTTGGACATGCTTACCAACCTCATCATATTCTCCAAGATCATAAGAGCATGTAGCGCCCTTGTTGGGTTCCCCGACTTTTTCATAGCCTTGCCAATGACTGCTCTGCCTCTGGGGCTGGTTCAGCGATGCTGGATTGGCACCAGGGTGTTCCCATCTTGCTGTCGAAGCACTCGGTAAGGAATTCACTGGTGACGGTGATGACTTCTCGAGGGTGAAGTACAGATGACTCTCATTGCATCTGCTTTAGCGATTCCGATTGTTTTCAACTGCACTGTTTACCTCAGGCTCGAAGGCTGGGTTGTGAGCGCTGTTGTTTGTGTTTGAAGTTCCAGGATCCCCTCTAGCTCCCGCCCCAATATTTAACAAGGGTGTCTCACGTTCACCAGAACCCCCATTTGGTACTGATGCTTTCCCCGAGGCCAATGCAATACCGGAAGTACCAGACTGATTCCTTTTGTTCTACATCCCAACCAGACTCCACCCACTGCAGTGGTGATTAACCACAGTGAAAGAAATAACAACATCAACACCAAATACGGGTTATGGGCACTAGGAGGAGGTGATTGACCTTCAGAAATTGAGTTTTTGATGTCTCCGGACATTTTAGAGATTACGGTGAAACCAATGGTACCATTGGTCTGGTTGTCATCTCCTTCGGTTCGACACACCACCACTTTTCCAACATCTTGTTCGGATATATCCCGTATCAGCAGTGATCGCCCTCCTTCTTGAATCCATGAACGATTCTTAATATCTTCTTCTCTTCCATCTGAATTAAACAATCGCCAATTATCGACATTTGATTCATCGTCGCATTCGACAATGAGATCGCTTCCTTCAACAATGTATTGCGCTTTTATGATATTTGGGTAGGTGCAAGATCGCGTTATATCAATATCCGGAAAATATGCCTTGCAGGAAGCGTTTAGAACGTTGCTGAAATCGTCAAAGTAGAGAGTTTTAGCTTTGATACGTTGAGATGACCCAGGGTCATCATCAAGAACGCTTAGTCCAGTTCCTTCTAATGTCAAACTGACATCTAGTCCACTTGAGTTTACTTTACATGATAATGTCATGCTGCCGACTCCATATTCATCAGTTCGTGGGGATGTATAGGTGCAATTGGGGATAATTGTATGCAGTTCAATTCTTTTTACCAAATATTTCTGCACAATATTATTCCCTAACTCACACATAAAATCATGCTCCTTTTTATAAGATTGTCTTATTGTTAGGGAGAGAAATGACGTTTCGTTACTTTGTGTTGCTTGAAAATGGAAACCAGTTCTACTCAAAAGAGATCCAAGTCCACTATTAAAGTGCACACTGACTATTCTGATTATCCTGGCAGGTGTATATAGAGTGGTATGTGTTCTCTATACTGTAAAACCAAGTAACATCTCCAGTTGACTTTAAATAACACGTCAGATTTACTTGCTGGCAAATCAACGCATGTTTTTCGATCATCCCGCCTTGTCCTTGTGCATACAACCAAGACTGGATCCCAAACAACAGGCCTAAAGACAAACGAAATGAGATATTAGCCATGATTCTCAGATAATTATGATGTACGTGATTCACAGTTAGGAATAGAATGAAGATGATGTAAAACTCAGTACTAGATGCAAATCGGCACACTTTTCTCCTCCGTATAAATTGCAAAAGTGATCCGCCTCCGAGGGATGGCGTACGCGTATTTAAGGTGGCGGACTGGGCGACACACGATCTATGACGTCATGAACGTCATCCGCATCACTCAACTTTCGATGATGTACTGCAGCCTGAGGGAGTTGTATTTGTGTAGCAGCCTCATATACAGTGTGTCCCAGAAAAAACGAAACCGAGAATTATCGATGTTTTATCATAACTTAATCACAATTATAATTGAGAAATGATACATATTTGTAAAGCTTTGATCCTCTTCTTTCATTTGATGCAACTCATATAATGCATATTTCACGCATGAGTGATTCAAATGAATTTAAAGAGAGGAAACCAAAAAGACATTTGGCGGACGGTATCTGAATTTCAAAGAGAAAATCACATTTCTTGACAGTTGAGTTTCCGCTCTTATGACTCCTCAATCAGGAAAAATGAGATAGTAATAACAAAGTTCTGTTTGTTTAAAGTAGTGCTTGCATTTCCATTAATTTATTAAACGAATTCGTTTTCACTGGCTGCCTGCTGTAGCAACAAACAGAATTGAGCCATTTCTTACTATGTTACGGGGGCGTGGGGGTACTCGCAAGCCCCCCCCCCCTCCCCCACATTAAAAAAGTAGTAATAATAATTGCGACAACCCTCAAGTTCCACCCAAGCCTCATAAACCCATGTCCAGTCAACCGTGGATAGAAAGTGCTCCACCTCCCCCTCTCTCCTTTTATATCTATCTCCCCCCCCCCCCCCTCTCTCTCTCTCTCTTTCTCTTTCTCTCTCCCTCTTTCATGTCTTTTTGAATTCACATCATATTCTCTTTCTAATACTTTCATGTGATAGCCCGTTGAGTCAGACATTAAAAGAGGCAAATAAAGTAGATAGATACCGAAATCACTGAATGTAGGGTGGTGCCGGGTAATCATTTTATTTTCCACAATAAAATAAATAAAAGTACATATTTGTTTTACAAATAATAAAATGTGAAATCTAAGCAGACTTGTTATGAAGCGAATAGGAATTATCATTTGGCATGTTCCTAATTCTGAAAATGAATTGTGGTTTATTATTTCGAAGTGAACGCAGGGTTCGTTATTCCAAACTGTCCGAAATGAAATGAAACTTTGGAGGTGGGGGGGACGATCCCGCCGCTTTATATATATTTGTGGGATTAAACTCCCTGATCAGCACGATTGCTGTTTTTTTATACGGCTCTAGACAAGTTTTAATAAAAAAGAAAATCAATGCAGCTGGTAGAAGGTAATAAAATGTAACAAGGCAATAGATGATTCTAAAACTGTAATCAGCTTCAGAACTTCAGACCTGGTGTAGAACAGTCATTTATTAAAATCTATAGCTCGTATATACTAAATCAGCTTTTTTTTTAATGGGAAAATATATCAAATATTTTTTATTTTTTTTACAGAGCTTCAATTTCGTTTGCATATTTTCGAATTCCAAGCAGAACTCAATACTTCCATTATAATAAAATAAAAATCAACAGATTTGGCAACTCTTGGTCTTTTTGAAATAAATAGGCCTACAATCAAAAGGAAAGTAGAGAATTGTTGCGTAGCTTAAATCAAGGTATATCCCAATGCTGTTCTCCCTTTCTGAAATGTTTTGCGAAGATTACAAAAATTCCCCGTCAAGAATCACATCTGCATGGTTTAGTATGCCATTGCCTTTACCACTAGACTGAAGATTTCTTCAATCTTCAATATTTTATTCCCTTGTCGGGGTAGGTAAGTTTAAAAAAAAAGGGGGGATAGCATCTCTAAATTAAAATCAACACGATATTGCAATGACTTTGTACAAAAATATAAAATAAACACGATATAATGGCTTTGGGTTTTGTAACATTATATTCCAAATGTGTCACCCGAAGGGTATAAAAAGTGAAACTATACTTCAAACATGTATTTTGGGATCAGGACTATTCATATTTTTGAGAAATGCAAATTTGGAGATTAATCTATCTCCTTTGTTTTCACCAAATATGAATTCTATGAGTTTTTACAATTTCATTTTGAACTACACTGTATAGTATATCTAATAACTGTGATAACAAACTCGTTTCCTATTAACTGCATCATTTTGCTTGGGTCAAACTCATTTTATGTTAACAACTGATAAAATAAAAAAAGGTAAATACATACCACAAAATTGGGAGCCAGTGCATTGCCTAATAATTTCCTCAAATTAATTGCTTTTCTGTTGGCATTATTGGTAAATTACATTAATTATTTAAAGCAATATACTTGTTTTTACATTTATGAAATAACTGAATATACACATTATGCAGTTTTAATCAGTTTAGCACCTATACTTTAATAATTGTCTCTTTCGATTACTCAATTCTTCATTCTTTATCATGTCATCTCTTCTTTCATTCATTCGAATCATTATCACCATCGTCATCATCATCATCATTATCATCATCATCATCATCTTCATCATCGTCATCATTCTCATCTGCATATCACCATCAATAAAATTTGTATGTTCAATTACCTATCCGTTTCTGCTTAATAAATGTGTTAATATATTTCATGAATTTTGTCTGGGGCTGTCGTATTATCAAGCAATCATGTAAGGTATAAGTTTGTATTACAATTAGTTAACATGATAATGATCTAACAAAGTGAGATATGAAGCTAACAACAATTATTGTAGTCATCGACACAATGTTAACACGTGAATCTGATCTAGTTACAAGCATCCACATATCAGGAGGTTATTTAAAAGACAATCATTTATGATGCAATGTTTCTTTTTACAAGTTACACAACACAAACGCTAAACGCTCTTAAATCAATGTTTATTTTTTTGCTTGTTGACCTATTGATGGATGTATGGATTGATTGATCTTAACTCTTGCTGTGCAGATGTCACAGGTGACAAACAGTATGGGTTAATCGTATATCAGATATATTATATATATATATATATATATATATATATATATGGGTATACATATACATATATATAATATTATATATGAAATATACAAAAATATACTAAAATTTACATTATTATTTTACTCTAATACTGTAATAATGCAGAAATATAACTATTCCTTTAGCACCGAAAACAAAAATATTGCAATATTATCAAAATATAATACTGCAATGTGCACAAATTCAACCCAAGTACATACCTAAAGTTCAGATTACGAGGTATAAAATAAGACACATTTGGTTTTCAATAACTTTGTTAAAAAAAACTCAAGTCCTATCAAAGACTTTAATTTACACAATATTATAGATTTGAAGGATTTCAAGTTTACTAAAAGCGAGCATTGTAAAACTTGATCTCCAATATAAAAACATATGCCCAAACTTGAAGCCTTGTGAGCCATTACAATTTTTTACAAGAATAACGGGGTTCCTGTAATGCAAGTTTGGGAAGGCAAGGTTCTTTTTGTTTTAATTTATGAACTTAACAACCATCTGCACATAATTAATGTACTGTAGCCTATAGAGATTAACGTATGGTACAAAATACTACACTTGGCTTGTCCAAATACATGTATATATAATTTACTCTTGACTTTATTGAACTGTTATTCTTATCCTTAACATATTTTTGTTTATTATTTTGTGATTTATTTATGCATTTATTTTTTCACTGATTCATTCATATATTCATTTTTTTCATTTTTTGTTGCAAATTTATCTCGATCAATATCATTGCGTGTAATGCCTACAGTGTTTTATAAGTATAAATTTCTAATTTCTCTGTGTGAAGATGAAAGTATGTCTATATAATATGTGGCACAAAGCACAAGGGAAATAATAATGCAATTCAGATCATGACATTATAGAATTTAAACTTTAAACTTTTTAACATAGTAGTGGAAATATTAGCATGCCAAAGACAAAATATAAACATTAAAGGGATTTATATATTCAGTGTTGATTTAGGTATTGATAGTTTAAAAATTTCCCAATATGCAGATGACACAACATTATTTGTGGAATCTGTTGATGATATACAATATATTATGAATGAAATTAACGATTTTGGAGACTATGCAGGTCCGAAATTAAATTGGAATAAGACAGAAGTTATAAAACTAATTTTGTTCATGATAATGCCATTATATATACTGATCAACCTGTAAAATATCTAGGAGTATAGTAGGCGAAAATAATAAATTGTTACAAGATTTAAACTGGAATGTAAAAATAGATAAAATTCGAAATGTATTAAATATGTGGAAAATGAGAGATCTTACTTTTTATGGCAGAATAATTGTTTTGAAAGTGTTAGCGGCGTCACAAATTGTATATACCGCAACTGTTGTACCAGTACCAAAACATGTTTCACAGATATTGAACAGACTATTATGTTGTTTCTTATGGAACTCCAAAAAGATAAAATTAAACGTAATGTAATTATAAGTGATATTGAAAATGGTGGATTGAATATGATTGATATTGCGAGTAAAATAAATTCACTTCGTTTGGCATGGATACCTCTTTTTTTCATGATAATGGCTCTTATTGGAAAAATTTGTTTAGATACTAGTCTGACAAAATAGGGGGTTTGCCACTATGTTTACATTTCAATTGTAACAAAAAGGATATGAATTTGTTATGCTCGAAACATAATTTGCCAGAATTCTATGTAGATCTTTTTTGTACTTGGTCAGAACTAAAATTCATTGATATCTTTAAAGTATAAAGAATTATTCCAAATGAAATTATTTGTAAAAATAGTAACATTACCTTTAAGAAAAAAAGTACTGTTTTATCGAGAATGGCAAGAGGCCGGTTTATTGAAAATTCATAATTTGATTACAATGGTATTTGGAATGATTCTACAATACTAAATACAAAAGTGAAAGCACAACAGCTCTTATTTGATTTTAAATATACAAAATTACAGAAAGCATTTCCACAGTGTTGGTTGGATAGATTAAACTATGAATTTGAACAATGTTTTTGTTATGAAAGTGAAAGATTACTATCGTTTGTTATTACGTAAAAAGTCAAAAGAAGCAAATATCATTTACTTTTGGAATTTCTTTTTAGATTTGGATAATGACTTTGTTTGGAAAGATGTATTTTTATTTAAATTAAAGCAAATTCGTAATAATAAAGTTAAACAATTTAATTTCAAGATGATTCATAAGTTTATTGCCCCAAAAGAAAACTTATATAAATGGCAAATTATTAATAATAATTTATGCAAGTCTTGTAGACAAGTTGACTCAACTGTTATATTGCAAGCCACATCCTTAGGATGTGACTTTATTTTGGAAAATAATATGTAATTTGATATTTAATCTATTCCAAATAGAAATACAACTAGACCAGAAGATAATAGTTGTAGGTAAGGATATTGGAAACAAGAAATATTCACTTCTGAATATTATTTTAAATTATGCGCAATATGCAATTTATAAATGTTACGTTAAGAAGATTGTTAATGGTTCTGTTTACTACCCACATACTTTGTTTTTTTAATTTAAGTCGTTGTTAAGATTATTTTTAAGATATGAATGTGTTAGCAAAGAAAATAATACTAAGCTGGAAGAATTGTTGAATGTACTTTCATCTTTAGCCTATGTTATGTTTCACTCAATCATTGAGTTATTAATGTACAAACTATTATGGAAATAAAAACCTCCGCTATTCATATTACGAGAAGAGGATTGCTAATAGCGGTCCTGACAAGTAGTGACCCCCAATATAAACTATGATTATTTATGATCACTTTCCACTATTTTGGAATAGGACACTTCTCTAAATACAAAGGGCAGACTATTTGTTTTCCTTCTCCTCATCAAAGAGAGAAAAAGAGAGAGAAAATTAGTGATTTAACCAACAACTCGATGGGCCTACGCCTACACTTTAATTTACATATTATACGTGAAACTAACACAATATTCGAACTGTAACATTCCCAGTATCAATAAACGCTAAATTAGACCAATGCTATCAATACCTGCTACTTTCCACTCTCTGATAATAGTAATCAAGCAATTGTGTATGGCACCTCGCACACTGAATGAGAAAATTTCAAGTGCTAGAAAATACTGCCAGTTCTGAAAAAAAACATCTGACAGTGCCTATCTAATTAAGTGCACAGTGCGTAACCAAATTGATCTACACAGGTACCCATTTTTAGGCCACCTTAGTCTATAGGAAAATGCATTGGGTTAGGATTCAAAATCTTAACCTCTTGTTTGAAAATCCGGTAGAATCAACATTCTAACGTTCCACCTCTGTATTGCCGACATTTTACCAACCTATACGTTAATAATATACATATACCGTCAATAATATTATCCTTTTTCGTAAAATGTCAACAATATACTATTTTTCTTGTATTTCTTTTTCAGTTCTAGACGAGTTTATAAACTAATCATAACAACAAAATCAAGCTTACCCTTTTAATCTCTGATATATATATACACATGTACAAAATCATATACAACACATATACAACACATATACAAAATCTGAGGATGCAATACAATGTACATGTATACATGTACATTGTATTGCATCCTCAGATCCTTATTATATATGCCAAAATACTCTTTCAGTAATCTATATTTTGGCATATATAATAAGGTATTTTCGCACATGTAATGAGCTTTGACCTTGACCTACATACGCTGAAATCGAACTTAGGCCGTATGTTGATACCGTGTAGGGCCTACCTTTATATCAAATTTCATTAAAATCCGTCAAACATTTCTAAAGTAATCGAACGGAAACCACATTTTCGGATACATAATTAGCATTTTTTGCATATTTTACGAGCTATGACCTTTGAACTTTGACCTACATACTCCTAAATCGAACTAAGCCTGTATGTTGATACCATGTACCTTCATATCAAATTCCATTAAAATCCGTCAAATATTATATAGGCCCTACTAAAAATATCGAACGAAAACCAGATTTGCTACGGACGGAAGGACGGACGGCAGCGTTACTATATCGCCTCCGATTTCGTCGGCGAGGGGATAATAATAGGGAGTCATGCATGACATAGTAACCGTAGGATGACCCATGACCTGAAATGTTTGCATACCAAGTGATATGTTTTAAATATATATGTTTAGTGCAAAGTTCTTTTCAAAGATTCCATTGCACAGAATAAAATGTTTTCCAGTCAAGTTTAAGAAATAATTACAACCACACAATCAAGGTTACACGGTTAAAGTGACTTACATTGTTGAAGGTTGATGAAAAAACTGCGATATTTTTGTATGAAATGTTACTATTCCTTCTACTGTACTAACCCTCTAACATGCAAAAAAACTGGAACAAATTCTCAAAACAGAAAGATATTTATGTTTTTTTTTCTTTCCGGGAGGCATCACCGTGCAACACCCTCTAATACTCAATAGTAAATTCTCACAACCGTTTTTCGGCCATGAAAATAAGACATACACTGTAAGACAGGCTTTTAAAAATCGTTCAACACTTAAAGGTTTGGAATGGCATATAGAGCCAATTCATTGCTTTGTGACGATTTACTTTCACCTAAAATGTAATTAAATTATAATATAGTAGGGAGAATTCAGGAATTGATCACATCAGTTTTTTCCATATGAATGTTTATCATTAAAGGGATAGTTTAGTTCTGTTTACAGACCGCAAATGCCTTCAAAATGCATGGTTATTGCTCTTATTCTTATCTATGATATTTATAGTGCCCTTTTAGAACCTAAAATTGCTATGAAAGTAATTTTAGACCCCAAAATGTGTGGAATTTAGCCAATACGATCAGACCAATTCAGCTCCACTTTAAAAAAACACGGTAACCGTTAATTACTTATTTAATTAAAAATAACAATACATAAGCCGGCTAATTTTGGGTAATATAAGCAACACGAAAATGCCAACAAAAAAGCCAACATCGGCATTGGCCGAAATACGACGTAAAAGGCGTTATTTCGTTTTTTCAACGGTTTTTTCAAATTTTTCAAAATATCTAATATTTGTGGTGGTACACAAGTATTAGACATTGTTATATTTTAGCCGTCTCTGAACCGATTTTGATCAAACAAAGATGATTTTGTCATTTAAATATTATGTTCTTTCAAATTTGACACTCAGTTTTTCATTATCTCACAAACAAAAATATTTTGTGTAGCGCCCTCTGCAACAGAACTCAACTATCCCTTTAATAATAGTTTGTTTTCACTCAAACTCAAACTACCTTAGCACCAGTCTCTCTCATCTGAACAATGTTACAAGTGTGGTGGATCTGTTATATACATGTACCTCAAAATCTTAGGTGCGCAATACAATGTAGGTACATGTACATATTCTTTCAGTGATCTACATTCGAATGCAAAATACTTTGAGAACGAAGCGAGCTATTTATATAAGAAGTAACTATTCATAATTTTCCTTTGCTGCACTCGCTCTTGGCCAAGATCAACTAGAAAACATGAATCCCTGATTTATTTACTGTTCATCAAAGGAGAATAACATTTCATCTGTATTATATATTTGAACTTCTTTGTACCCAAGAAGCACAAACAATAGTTATCGTTGCTTGTAAGTGCATAGGTTCCTATCACTTCTTACCGGGTTGTGTTCTGCCCTCTGATGTATAGGCCCCATAAATAAGTAATATATATATATTTTTTTTAATATTCTCTTTTAGCCTTTTCAGGGTGTATTCAATAGTCAAGAGAAAAAAATATGTATTCAAGATATAGTCCAAGGGTTGCACTAAGTATATATGTACAGTTTGCAACGAGTGGCTCGGGTACCTTTCGCAAATTACCTTAATATATCTACACATTTTGTTGAGCTAACAATGACGCTGTGATACACGAACTCTATACAAACAGTTCTCGTATATTATAAGCAATAAAGTACATATAAATAGTCATTTTTTTTGTCATTGGCTTTCTTACGTTCCCACTGCCACAATGGAATACAAGAAAAAGGCATTTATAATGGACATGTAGAGATAGTATAGATAATGTCATTGGTAATATTTGTAACGAAAAAGGCACATACTGGCTGCTATAGGTCTGTATCATACTCTTTATTTGGTTCTATTATAATCATTAACACATTAAGCCTCTGTCACAACAGTCAAAATAAAGACAAAAGAAAGGCACTCACAAAAGAAAGGCACTTCAAATTACTAGCTTTGCAGAGAAAAACTAGTCAAGATTTGGCTTTTGGATTAGTATTAGGTCAAATAACAAAAAATAACGTGTTTCTCGTCCGGACTTTAAAAAAACAGGAGCAGGCAGGGCATTACTATCTACAATTTTTAAATATTTCTTGATATTTTTTTCACAGGCGGCTGCCATGCTAAATATAGCTGGCCAAGGTATATTTATCAACAGATATTGTGCTATTTTGGTGTACTGATGCAATGTATTACAAAACAAATGATTTATATCATTTTAGAAGCTATTTATATCAAATGTATATCACAGCCTTTTTTCTGAGCAGTAACATTTTTTTTTAAAGGAGGCCAAAAGGAAGCGGGCGAGGACGAGAAACGTGTTTGTTTTGTTCTTCGGTCTTAATATAGGACAAGACACAGCTGGAAAGGAATGATTATGAAAAGCGGAAAATGGCCAACCTGCAAACTCCAAATACCAATGTGACTCCTTATCAAAGTTGGTAATGATATTTACTTCAGATGGCGATATCTGTTAATACTATTACCCTCTTTCAGCACGTTCAGTCAATCCATATAAATATGTTAACCATTTGTATACAGATGTGCATAAATCCCATTTTGTATAATTATGATCTTAATCTATACCTACCTATTTACTTTGCTATAGAGCCTAGAAATGTCTCTTTCTCTTTCAGGCTTTTTACAGATGGAAGGACGACCTAAAAGATCAGGGGGACCTTTCTTGAAAGTGCCCCCAACCTCGGCATATTCACCAAGATCATAAGAGCTAATTGTAGCGCCCTTGGTGGGTTCCCCGACTGTTTGATAGCCTTGCCAATGACTGCTCTGGGGATGGTCCAAAGATGCTAGATTGGCATCAGGCTGTTCTCATCTTGCTATCGAAGCCCTCGGTATGGAATTCACAGGTGATGGTGATGACTTCTCCAAGGTGAAGTACAATTGGCTCTCATTGCCAATATTGCTGCTTTCGAGGGTATGGTGACTGCTTCTATGCTGTGCAGCATCCCTATCTACATTTCCTGATGCAAATGAGGGGTTATGGGCGCTGTTTTTGTGGTTATAGCTCTCTGCGTGCCTGTGTGAATGTGCCTCAATATTAGCGAGGGGTGTATCATGTGCACCATCTCCCCAATTTGTGTTTGAGTCCACGGTATAATGGCGATTCACCACTGGGGTTTGTCCTGTTGTGGTGCCAGTTATTGATGATATGGAGAAGGCGAGGGGTTCTTTTTCATCGGGCCACACCACCACCAGACTCCAAGCAAAGTTAAAGTTATAATCCACAGGGTGAGAAAAAGCATTGCTGGCACGAAGAAAACATCAATATTTGACCCTGGAGTAGAAATCGGAGGTACTTTGTCATCCGTGTTCTCGTTTATCAAGGTATTAATGGTTGTATACCCAATCATGAATTTGTTGCCATCCCTATAGGTCCTACATTCCACCACCTTGTTTCCATGGTGATTTGAAGGTACCCCATGTATCAGGAGTGATCGTCCTCCATCTCGAGTCCATGTTGTATTCTTTATATCTATTTTACTTCCATCTGAATCATAGACAATCCAGGTTACTTCGGAATTTGATTCAACGCCGCACATTATTGCAACATCATTCCCTTCGATCTTTTTTTTAATGTTAACTGCTTTGGGGTACTGGCATGATCGATTTAAAGTTGTTTGTGTACCTGAAACAGTTAATATGCACAAAGCATTTGTAATGTTCAGGAAAGTGTCGTAATCAAGATTCTCGTTGATATTAGGAGAATACAATGATTTTGATGAATTTGCCGTCCCAGTTCCTTCTATTCTAAAAACAGCATCCAACAACTCCCCTTGTGATATAGTGGTTTCACATGACAACGTAACTTGTAAGTCTCCATCTTGACTGGATGCTGCCACGTTACACAATGGATCTCTAATATCATCTGGATTCAGAAATGTAACTCTGTAGGTCCGTAGCTCATCTCCTGATTGTTCGCAACTATACGCATCCAAGGATGTCTCTGGTTGTAAAAATGACAATACAGAAAAACCTCGATTCCAAGACAATGTAAAATTTGATTGTCTTAAAAATAATTCAAGTTTGCGAATACATTGACTGTTCACCGCCCCATTGCATTCAAAGATAGTATATTTTTCATATGCACTTGTTATTGTCCAAGTAAATCCCATGGAAGAGTTTGGTTGACAAGTAAGATTCACGCGATCATCGATTGTCGCTATATTTATCACTTCACCTTGCAACATTGGGAGTGTTGATACAAACTATTAGGTTAACGCCATCTACGGTGAAAGTTATATAAATCAGTGCATAGAAACAAGATGGAAGGGGAAGATGTGCCATGGAGATGGAAAGCATAACAGTTTTCAACCTACTACTTGTACTAGTCTACTATAACACTATTCTCTTGCTCTTTTATGACATACTTCTCATGATTAGCCACTGTACATCAACGTGATAATTGGGACAAATAAAGTATACGTGCAAGGCACATTTTGGACTGATAATGATGTGCTTTTTGGACGTCGACATCGTGAGATGCGCAGTGTAAGTCGAATGCTAGTGAGTGAGACAGAAATTGAGACATGTCGATGAAGAAACTGAGACGAGACTAGAGCGTGTGGAACTGTAAGTTTATATCCAGCATCATTCCTCTTTGCCAATTAAACAAGGTCAAGTACAGGAAGTTTGGCAAAATTCGAAGTTAACAGTTGAAAACTGGCTTAATTAACGTTATGACTGAGTTTCAGGTGCAAACTGGCTTAACGTTATAACACAAGACAATTTAGACCAGGTCCAGGACCAAGTTCAGGATGACTGATCGAGTAGAAACTAATATGCATGAGCCAAGACTGTAATATAAAGTCTTATGAACAGTGAGCTGTAATGAGCTATGCATGATTATAATGATGGTCAAGTCAGACCAAGGAAGTCTAGACAGTAGACTCATGAATGGAGATCTAGATCTAGACCCTATAGACCAGGTCCAAGAAAGGCTAGCCAAGACAAGTGAGCTGCAATGAATAATGAGACGTACATGCAGTTACTAGTATGATATAAAGAAGCAAGTACTCTTTAACTCCAGGGAAGTTAAGGTCTGTTTGGCGCTAGACCCATGAATGGTCTTGGTCAGTAAAGAAGATGCAGTCTAGACTAGACCAGGTCCAAGTTAAGGACAAGTTTGATTCTGAATGTTGATGAGCCAAATAGGGATTGGACATTGTTCGAGCCAGTACAGCCCAAGACGAGGAGTAAGGTGGATCTGTTTAATGTCTAGTAAGGAACTAGACCAGGACTTCAGATCTAATTATCTAGGTCTATAGATCTATGTATAGATCTAGGCTTAGATCTATGCAGGTTTAAGGCTGATCAGGACAGGTGAGGCAGTGTACAGTCAATGGTAGAGGCTAGCATAGTCTCATTCAGAAGAATTCAGACAGATCTGGAGTAAGGAATTAAGTAGCCTAGCTACCAGGACCAAGCACCAGTTAACAGAATACAGGGAAATTGACATGGGAAATGCAGTTCGTGAAGCAACTCAGCATCCCATATAGTAAGTTACCGTTTATGTAACGTTACCATGCAGTATACTTTCAAGTAGACCTACAACCAAGATCAAATATTTTAGCTGGGCTAAATATTTTTGAAGAACAGGATCAAAGTAAATTGATCATGAACTAAACATAAGTTTGAACTTTGACCAGGAGTGCAAGAACCAGTCTACATATAGATCTACAGGTACAAGGATTATTCTGCATTGATAAGGTGCAGAATTAGACTTCAGTGATCGAGAAACAGGACTAGACAAGCTTAGGTATAGGACCAAGCTTTACTGCAATCAACAGAACATATTGTGGATCTTGTGAAAGTCAGTTGGGAATGTTTGCAGATTATAAACGCTACATGATGGAGCAACATAGTCAGGATAATCAGGTGCAATCATTGGTCCATGAAGGACAAGGAGGGCCAAATGTTAGACAAGATATGAATGAGAAAGACAGTCAGAGTCTCGGTGGGCTGGGAACAGAGTTCTTTCTACCGGGTGCAGTACAAGGTCTAGGAGAAGGAGGATATTCCTTTAATGGTCACTGTGAGGACCTTGAACCAGGTGATAGTGTTTCCCAATTAGGAGTCACAAAGAGAATGGGGCAATCATCGGTAGCCAGTGGTGAAGGAAGCGTTCATAGCAGTACGTCTCAAGCTAAGGTAGAAGCAGTTACAAGGCAAGCTGAGCTGCAGATAAGACATGAACGCTTACAAAGAAAACAAGCCTTAGAAGAACAAGCTCAATTGATTCAGAGAGAAAGGGAGCAGTTTGACTATGAAACGGAGCTAGCAGCAACAGCTGCTAAAATTGCTGTGATCAAGCAGTTAGAAGGAGAAATGTTACAAGAAGGGCAGATAGAAACGAGCCATATGCATCCTTCATCTAACATCATAAATGAGCCACAGACTATTGCCCAACCTATGCTTAGACAAGAGTATAGACCGGAGCAAATGAACAGGAAAGCTGCTCATACATCAGTCCCTGCAAGAACTGAAGCTAATGAGCTAATGAGGCAAGTGCCTAGAGGATCGACTCAAGTGCATCATAATGCAAGATCTGCAGACATGCAGCAGATTAGGGAACGAGAGCTTATATCCCAAAATAGTGCTGGAAGGCAAGATGCTGCTGCAGGTGATTGGATGGAGATACAGAGGCAACAAAACAACCTTACTCAGTTATTACTAGAGTGCCACATGAAGTCAGCATTGCCTCAAAGACATGTTCAGTCATTTGATGGGAACCCATTGCAATACCACACTTTCAAGAGGGCCTTTGAACACGTCATCGAATCAGCAACATCAGACTATTCTGACAAGATATATTTTCTAGAGCAGTACACAAGAGGCCAGGCAAATGAAATTGTTCGAAGCTGCATGTTTGGTGACCAACACATGCAGAATTTCATGAAGGCCAAAGCCTTATTGGAGGTCAAGTTTGGAAACAGATACTTGGCTCTTGACGCAATGATGAGCAAGGCAACTGCATGGCCTATGGTGAAGGCAGAAGATGGTGAGGCGTTGCAGAAATACTCCTTGTTCCTTACCGAGCTGGGTAACTTAGCTAAAGATCTTCATCTTGAGCAGGAAATCAATAATTCACAGACAATAAAGATGGTCGTCATGAAGCTTCCATTCAAGAATCGAGCTCAGTGGAGGGTCACAGCAGACAATTTACAGGAGGCAAATGAATTCATAACATTCCAAGATGTTGTGAGATTTGCCAGCAAGCAAGCTCGTGTGATCAACAATCCTGTGTATGGGGATATAACAGGGTCAGCTCCAACCAAGCAAGGAGAGAGTAAGCAGACCAAGGCTAAGTCTGTTACTAGGCAGAGCTTCAACACGAACGCCATAGAGAAGGATGTTAAGCCAGATTATTGCATGTACTGCAAGACAGCAAACCACAGCTTAGAGCATTGCGAGAAACTTGGAGGCATGCCTCATGCAGACAGAGTGCAATTTTGCAAGTCCAAGTGGCTTTGCTTTGCATGCTTGGAGAAGTCTGGACATCTGGCAAAGAATTGCAAGAATCGAATGACATGTAAAACGTGCAAGAAGAAGCATCCTACTGTGTTGCACAGACCAGAGAATATGACTGCTTCACATAGCCAAGAACGGAAGGTGGAGAAAAATGCCCCTACTGCTGATGTAAGCATGTCGACAGGTGTTTCAAGGGAAGCTGACAATGTAAGCATGCCAACAGATGTTTCGAGTGAAGCTGACAATAAACGGTCAATGACAAATTACAGCAGTGAATCCAATACGCTACCTGTTGTAATTCCAGTGGTAGTCCGATCGAGGGAGTCTGGATGTCAGATGCAGACGTACGCTTTCTTAGACAACGGAAGCAATGCAGTTTTCTGTACAGAGGCAGTCAGGAAAGGACTACAAACAAGAGGGCAACTCACCAATATCCATCTTCAAACAATGACACAAGATAAGGTGATAAGATGTCAAGTTTTGAAGGACTTGGAAGTTATGGATCTAAAAGGAAATAACATCATAGATCTCCAGGAGGTGTTTGTCCAAGACACCATACCAGTGAGCAAGGAAGAAATCCCTACAACAGCTCACTTGAAGGAATATTCGTATCTCAGACACCTGAACCTCCCTGATATATCCTGTGATGTCGGTCTCCTTATCGGAAACAATGTCCCAAGAGCTGCAGAACCATTAGAAGTTGTAAACAGTGAATATGGTGGACCATATGCATACAGGACACTGTTGGGATGGGCAGTAAGTGGTGTGACAAAGCCAGGTACTCCAAGGAAGATATCTTCACATCGTGTATCCGTGAAGAAGGACATTGACCAGCAACTAATCACAATGTTTAACCATGACTTTAGTGAAAGGGTTGCAGATGACAAGCCAGAGAAATCAAGAGAGGACCAGAGGTTCCTGAGAGAAATGAAGAGGTCGACAGAGCACATAGACGGCCATTATCAAGTGGGGCTACCTTTCAAGGATAGGAATGTGGTGATGCCTAATAATAGACCACAAGCTGAACAAAGGGCAGCACACCTTCAGAGGAAGTTCGCTAGACAGCCGCAGTTCCATAGAGAGTATGCAGGGTTTATGGATAAGGTGCTGAACAAACAGTACGCTGAAAGAGTACCAGAAGACGAGTTTCTTAGAGAAGATGGAAAGATGTGGTTTATTCCTCACCATGGTGTATATCACCCACAGAAGCAAAAAATTAGAGTGGTGTATGACTGTGCAGCTTCTTTCAAGGGCAAGTCACTGAATGACAATCTTCTACAGGGGCCGGACCTCACAAATAGTTTGGTGGGTGTATTAACAAGATTTCGTCAAGACCGCATAGCAGTAATGGCAGACATAGAAGCCATGTTCTCACAAGTGAAACTGCTAAAGGAAGAAAAGGATCTGCATCGATTTCTGTGGTGGCCAGATGGCAATGTCGCTCAACCTATTGAGGAATACCGCATGACTGTTCATGTGTTTGGGGCTAGATCTTCACCAGCTTGTGCCAATTATGCCCTGAAGCGCACAGCAGAAGACTTTGCAGAGGACAAGGTGGCACATATCATCAAGCGCAACTTTTATGTTGACGATTGTTTGTACTCAAGCTCAACAGTCCAGGAAGCTGCAGAGCTATCAGAGGGCCTACAAGAAGCCTGTAAGGAAGGAGGATTCCACCTCACAAAATGGATGAGCAATGACAGAAGAGTATTGAATGCCATACCCAAGGAGGAGAGAGCAAGTACAGTGCAGGAGCTAGACTTTGACAAGGACAAGTTGCCACAAGAGAGAGCACTAGGAATTCTTTGGTGTGCAGAATCAGACAAGTTTGGCTTCAACATCTTAATCAAGGATCGCCCTCCGACAAAAAGAGGAATACTTTCAGTTGTCAGCTCAGTATACGATCCTTTAGGATTTGTTTCACCAGTGATTTTGGTGGCAAAACAATTGTTGCAAGAGTTGTGCAGACAGAGAATCGGTTGGGATGAGCAAATTCCACTGAACCTGAAGAAAAGGTGGCAGGAATGGTTAGACGAGCTTCAGGTGTTGTCAAGGTTCAAGGTAGAGAGATGCTTGAGATCAACAGGATTTGAGGATGCAGAGTCGATCTCGCTGCACCACTTTGCTGATGCCAGTGAGAAGGGTTATGGTACTGTTTCGTACTTAAGGACAAGCAACAGCAAGGGAGAAGCAAGGAGCCAGCTCATTATGAGCAAATCAAGGGTGGCACCTCTCAAGCAAACCTCAATTCCAAGAATGGAACTAACAGCAGCATGTGTTGCTGTTCGAGTAGATCAGATGCTGAAAAGGGAACTTGAGATACCAGTGAATGAGACATACTTCTGGACGGACAGTATGACAGTACTGCGCTACATATGCAATGAGACATCAAGATTTCAGACATTCGTAGCCAATCGTTTGGCAATAATCCATGATGGATCCAGTCCAGCACAATGGAACTACGTGGACACGAAAAGAAATCCCGCTGATGATTGTTCAAGGGGCTTGAAAGCAGAAGAGCTGCTGCAGAAGGCAGGTTGGAAGAATGGCCCAGAGTTCCTAACCAAGTCCAAGGAAGAATGGCCAAAGGCTGTAGATGTGTCCATATCTCAGGAAACTGAAAGTCTTGAGGTAAAGAAAACTTGCATGGTAGGAATAGTTGATCATGCTGATGAAGTTCAACCTGTTGAGAGATTGCTGAAACATTATTCTGAATGGAATAAACTCAAAAGAGCAGTAGCTTGGTGGCTCAGACTAAAGGCGAAGCTGCTGCAAAGAACCAAAAAAGACGCAGATGTCCAGCAGGATTCTTCATTAACAGTCCATGATGTAGAGGATGCTGAGAAGGCCATCGTGTCTTACATTCAATGGCAGAATTTCCCAGGGGAAATGACTGATGGTACCAAAGCAAAAGATGTCGATCAGACTAAGATATCAAGAAGGAAACGATCACAACTGGAGAAGCTAGACCCAGAAATTCGAGACGGGCTACTGAGTGTTGGAGGGAGATTGAGAAATGCCAAAATCCCAGAGAATGCCAAGCACCAAATAATACTACCGAATAGCCACCATGTCTCGACCCTTCTCATAAGGCATGTGCATCGTAAGGTGGGTCACCAAGGGCATAACCATGTTCTAGCTGAGTTGCGCCAGAAATACTGGATAGTTGGCGCAGGTGTACTTATCAAGGCTGTGATCAGGAAGTGTATTGTATGCAGGAAATACCAGGCTAAAACAAGCACGCAGAAGATGGCGGATCTTCCCAGTTGCAGAATAGAAGCATGTGAACCACCGTTCACACACACTGGAATGGACTATTTTGGACCCTTTGAGATAAAGCATGGTCGCAGTGTCAAGAAAAGGTATGGAGTTGTGTTTACGTGCATGTCCTGCAGAGCAGTCCATATAGAGGTAGCTGGAAGCCTTGACACAAGTTCTTGTATAAATGCCATGCGTCGATTTGTGAGTCGGAGAGGACCAGTTAAAGCACTGTATTCTGACAATGGAACCAACTTCGTGGGGGCTTGCAGTGAGCTAAAACAGGCCCTTAAGGAATGGCGAAAAGAGGAAATAGTGCATTTCACTGCAGTTCACGGAATACAGTGGAACTTCAATCCTCCGGCAGCTTCACACTATGGAGGAGTTTGGGAAAGACAGATTAGAACAATTCGAAAAATTCTCCATGCCGTGCTTCATGAGCAGCATCTGAAAAGCAGCCAAAGTGACGAGCAGCTACAAACGCTGATGTGTGAAATCGAGGCTATAATAAACAGCAGGCCTCTAACGAGATCATCGGAAGATCCGAATGATCTGAACATTATAACCCCAAATCACTTGCTGCAGTTCAAGACAACGTCATCGCCACCTCCTGGGCGGTTCACAGACAAGGACATGTACTCCAGTAAACGTTGGAGACAAATGCAATATCTAGCAGATATCTTCTGGAAAAGGTGGGTACGTGAGTACCTTCCTGCCTTGCAGCAACGGCAGAAGTGGTTGCAGCCTCAGCGAAGTCTGCAAGTTGGTGACATAGTCCTGATTGCTGACCAGAATGCTCCCCGATGTTCCTGGCCGATGGCTCGAGTGGAGGACGTGTATCCAGACAGCCGAGGATTGGTGCGCAGTGCCCGACTGAAGACGAAGATGACAACATTAACCAGACCGGTGACCAAAATGTGTTTGTTATTGGAGGCAGAATAAGCACAAGTGGAAATCTGACACAAAGCGAAAGTGATATTTGTTGCTGAAAGTTTTTGATGGATCATTTCGCAAGTATTGGCATGAATTTAATTTCTCAACCAGCAGGATCAACAATATTCCGCGTTGGACGGATCAGTTGGAATCATTTTATGAATAGGTTAATTTAATTGTTAGATACGGGGTGCACGACTTGCTCTGCCCTAGTAAATGAATCTGGTATTGATACCAAATTCATAATTTGCGATCACTTTGTGTGCTACAGTAGACCAGGATCATTAAAGTTTATATTGAAATAATTTTGATCAATTATTGTTTTAATGAGGTGCACGACTTGCTCTGCCTCAGTGAATGAATGCAGTATTGTTGCTGAATTCATGAAAGATTAAATTCGCGACAGCATCTAATAAAGGAATGAAAGAAGTTCACAGCTAGGATTCATCAGCTTTAAATGCGTTTGTTTTTATGAAATACAAGCACTGACTCTGAATTGTTGACACCTATTATTGTGCAACTGAGCAAGGATCAAACAACGTACGCAGTATTATAATATCAAGTTTAGCTGGATATACCTGCAGATTTAGTTAGAACAAGGAGAACTATAGTAACATTTAAATGGAAAACTTCTGATGCTAAATACAATGGACATTTTCTGCATTTATGAAGAAGAAGGAACTTCGATGAGAACCATGATATTTGCTGATTTATTATGAATATAATAAATATACCATCAAGAACACTAGACGTGACTGAAGGACTTAAGTTTCATCAAGAAATTTGTAAATTACATTTTCATGTAACTTTTTTGTGTAACATACATTTCATTTGGCATAAGAAAAAAGGAGATTAATCTGATGCATTTTAGTATTGAATATAATGGGTTTTTTGTGTCATTTTGTAGTGCTTTTAACTCGGATATAATTGCTTGGATTACTGTTCTTTTATTTGAATGTAAATTTTGCACCCTAAGCTTTGTGATCAAATTACTAGTTTGTTCCAAGTGTATTTGACATTTACTTAAACAAGTAAAGAGAAGAAAAAGTGTAAATTGATCTATTGGAAGAATAATGTTTTCTTTTTTTTGGAAGGTTACATGTACTTATGTGCAGAGAAAAGTCATGTATTAGAAGTACCTTTTAGTAGCATCCAGAAGTGGTATAAGCAAATAATTTACCTTTTGTTGTCAAGAATCACATTACAAGTACAATTCTTGATGTTTAATATATTGATTGATACAGCAAGGATCACTCAAAGAAGGGTATCGAGAAAAGGTTAAAAATGTGAATTATTTGTGTACTTATTGTGTTGTTGTTTTAAAGATGATCAAACGTATAATGTCATTGCTACAAGGAGAAGCAATTCCTATTGAAAGTGCTCAAATGTCAGTTGACCTTTTTAGATGCATTCTAATCTTGTTAAATTAGAACTTCTATAGTTTTGTTAAAAGTTTAAAATGTATTATAACTTTGCAGATACATTTAGAGTTTGTATTGATTTGCAATTTTGCATTACATGTTTATAAACTTGCCTTCACGTAACTGGTTTTATTTTATAGTGAAGACTATAGGTATACAGTCTAGATATTAGGTACCGGTAAAGGTGTAATCTGTTTCACAGATGCAGTTAGGAATGCAATCCTAGGTATTGAGGATAATGTGTAGATTTCAGTTAAGGTAGCTTTACTTTGTTAAAAGATATCTGAGGACACTTTATATAGGAAAAGGTATTGCATGTGAGGACACTAGCAGGCTTAGGGACCGTAGTAAAGGTAAACTATACTTTGTATGAAGGAATTCAAGGTTACTCGGTATAGGAAAGGGTGTTTGTTCCTTGTTTGTAGAGTATGCATCGGTCAGGTTTCTTAATTCATGAAAGTCAGGTTTCTTAATTCATGAAAGTCTAGGTTAATGTGAATTTTGAAAAATTATAGTAATTATATTTTTTAGAGATATAATTAAGGGGCCGGAATGTTGATACAAACTATTAGGTTAACGCCATCTACGGTGAAAGTTATATAAATCAGTGCATAGAAACAAGATGGAAGGGGAAGATGTGCCATGGAGATGGAAAGCATAACAGTTTTCAACCTACTACTTGTACTAGTCTACTATAACACTATTCTCTTGCTCTTTTATGACATACTTCTCATGATTAGCCACTGTACATCAACGTGATAATTGGGACAAATAAAGTATACGTGCAAGGCACATTTTGGACTGATAATGATGTGCTTTTTGGACGTCGACATCGTGAGATGCGCAGTGTAAGTCGAATGCTAGTGAGTGAGACAGAAATTGAGACATGTCGATGAAGAAACTGAGACGAGACTAGAGCGTGTGGAACTGTAAGTTTATATCCAGCATCATTCCTCTTTGCCAATTAAACAAGGTCAAGTACAGGAAGTTTGGCAAAATTCGAAGTTAACAGGGAGTAAAGTATGAATTGTCATTAATAGAAGCAGTGGAATCTTCGCCATGCCTTATAGTATCTAAGGAACACTAACAGTGATCACTCGAACTTCTCTATTAAAACATACAAGGATGACAATGCTCTTGCATAATTATGTTCAGTGCAAAGTTTTGGGCAAATATTTTGATGCACAGGATAAACCAAACAATGTTTTCTCGTATTCCGTCGATCAGTGCTGATCAGTCCTAGGAGAACAATCAATCCAGTTCTAGACGAGCTAGTAAAGTAATCACAACAACACAATCGAGCTCAACCGGTTAATAGCGTGGTGGATTCTTTCAGTAATCTACATGACTTTGGGAACGAAGCGAACCATATTTATACCACTTCTGCCTCTATGTATTCGTGGTTCAGATAAGACACGCGCATGCGTGGACTTTGTTACGTCATTCAGTCAGTCCCGTAGGATACATACATGTAAAATATACGAGCGTACTGTAACAAATCAGGGTTTTAGTATTGGACGAAGGTTAAGCATTTTCTGTTGTGTGCGCATACGCGCATGCGCTATAGCAATATGGCGCATCGTTGATTTAGCAATTACCATGCAAACTGAAGGAAAATGAGCATAAATTACATATTTTGATCATGTTGGTGCAATTATCATGTTTCTTTTGGGGATATTATTTGTATAATAGTTATCTAATCAGGAATAAGGGGTTATACTGAAGATTATATGTGAAGATTTAATGGGATTAGCAGAAATGTTGTGTTGAAGTGTTGTTTTACTAACGAGGACATAATTGCCCTTCTATACGTTTAAGTATAGGGAAAATATTAGTGCGGCCAGGATTGTGTATTTAAGGTTTGCCACTGCACTGTATCCGATATACAGGTCAGCCTCACCGAGGCTGGCCTTAGCCTTTAGTTAAGTCTCACATAGTTTGCACTGCTGAGTTTACCCTGAATGTTAATTGGATCGCATTAAAGAATTTCGACATACAACTCATGATTGGTTTGATTTCTTAGAACAGTGAAACCGTACCGTAGATGTTGAGATCGAGAATCAGTGACAGGAGTTGACAAAGTATGGTGATTGATTGATTGATTGATTGCTCGAGGGATTATCAATTGACTGTTGCTGTGTACAAGACGTTTTTAGGTGACCGATTGCAGTCGATGAATGCATGATTGTTGAGATACGCCTGTGAGCAGTGAATAACTCCAGCCATCAAGCTACGGGCATATATTTTGTCCAAACGTACGACGGGGAGCACCAGGCCAGACACGGGCATCCGGGGTAGCGAATCGTGTCCGTTACACATGGTGTCAGAAGTGGGATTGCTGATGGCGTGGAGTGGTCGAGCTGACAGAGCTGGGGGACGACGGCAGTAGCACTGACGGTGTCACAAGCTGGTAGGGCTGACGGAGCTGGGGGACGACGGGCAGTAGGTCTGAAGAATCAGGGTACTATTGGATAATTCGTTTTTCTGATTCTGTCACGACACAGAAAAGTCCAAAATTCCTTTGTCATTTCTTATTTAAAAAAAAAAAATTAAAATCACGAAGCAAAAAACGTGTTGCTATTTCGTTTCTGGTAGTGAAAAACACGAATCAGAAATCAGAAAACTAAAACTAGAAAACTCTTTCTGATTTCTGAATTCTGATTCGCACCACAGAAAAGGAAATCGCAACACGTTTTTTGCTTCGTGATTTTGTTTCTTGTTCAAGAATCACAAATCGCATTGCGATCTCGGCTCTCTGATTTCTGATTTTGTTTTCATCTCACGAATATTAAAGAGCGCCCTCTACGTCGGAAGTTTTTTCAAAATACAGTTATCATTGGGTCTCTACAAAAAATAGTCTGCAAGTTCAGACTCTAATTTGACATTTGACAAATTATATGTTTGAGGAGGAGAGTAGACCCCTACCCACTTGTGTGTCAAAGCAGCCAATTATCATTATGCAATATGCGACGGATGTGAGTATGTGCATGGAAACTAGAGGAAGAAGGTGAAAGCATATAGCTGGGAAAGAATTTTATCAGGTACAGCTGGATTAAAATTAAAACCGGGGGGGGGGGGGAGAATTTTATCAGCTGAGATTAATCTCGGCTGACAAAATTTTGAGCTTTCACCTTCTTCCTCTATAGTTTTCAGGCACATACCTACATCCGTCGCATATTGCATAATTGGCGCTGCTTTGACACAGACTATTTTTTGTTGGGTGTCAGGGTGTCAGGGGGTCATAAAACGGAGAGACCCGTTAACATCAAAATTATTCATACCCCTGTGAAATTTGTTGATTTTGGGGGGTTTTATTTCTCCAGGATGAATGGCAGTGTTGCAAAACTTGGTCCCCAGTGTAATAATATCGATTATACCCTGTCTATTCACAATGATGGGGAATTACCTCATTTGTATAACAATAGGTACATGTATGTGCTAATAACTTTGGCCTTTCCAAAATTATTCGTACCCCAGTCAAATATATTTAAAACAAAGTATTCATATTGGGTTTGTGCTTCCAAGTCATGTTTTAAATGGTCACTACCTGTTAGAAAGTCTTGTCTGGATCCTCAATTGATGGTTGCCATGGTGACAGAGGGTGTATGAAAGTCATAGAGAAGACTTACTTACAGGTTGTGACAATTTAAAATATGGTTTGGAAGCACAAAATAAAAATGAATACTTTAGTTTTGAAAATATTTGAGTGGGGTATGAATAATATTGGAAAGGCCAAAAAATGAGGTAGGCCTAATTCCTGCATCATCAATTGACGCGAGAATGGATATTTTTACGAAATTGTTACCTGTGAGAAAAAAAACAAAAAACGACAAATTCACAGGGGTATGAATAATTTTTAAAACAATTGCATATATGCTGCTATCAGTTTCAGGGAGCTTATATTTTTCCATGTGTGTGAAATCGTGCCAAATAGTAAATCGCACCTTTATAGAAATGTATGCCATGTGATGAAAATAAGGATGATTATGCATAATCATTAGTCAGTCAGTCTTTCAACAAAATGCATAAAAAACATTGACTTTAAAATAAGTGGCTCTTTAATCAGGATTGGGAACCTATCTAAAAATTGCTAATTTATGCAGTTGTGCAATGGATGGTCATCAACATAGGACCAATGTAGAGGCAGTTGATGCTTTTGTAAATTGTGTGCCCAAAACTAACAAATCAGAGCTTTATTCTCATCAGAAGTGTGCAATTCTGCAAAAGAATATATACATACCTTGTTCATGTATACACTATGTGAAGATACTTTTTTAAGTAAAATATCTATGCAGCTGACAATACTTGAAATATGTTTTCATCAGAATTGTGATACCTTTGCTCTTGAATGACATGTACAATGTAAATATAGATAGTTTTTTTTTTGTTGTTAAGTATCTTTTGACTTGTACTTTTTTTTTGGTGGTAGAAATAAGTTTGTTTTTGTATCTAAGTAAAGTTACTGCCTTCCATCTAGCTGGTAATATGTTTATTATGGGTGAAACCTTGCCAAAATAATAGATAAACTGTACATACCTTTGAAATATATACATGTAAAGAACCATATCCAAAATATAAATATATGTAACTTCCAATTTTAGGGAGCTTATATTTTTCCAGGAGTGTGAAATCGTGCCAAATAGTAGATCGTACCTTTATAGAAATATATGCCATGTGATGAAAATATAAGGATGATTATAGTCAGTCAGTCTTTGAACAAAACTCATCAAAAACATTAACTTTAAAATAGGTTGCCAACAATCAGGATTTGATACCTACATGTATTTAAAAATTGCCAATTTATGCAGTTGTACAAAGGGTGGTCATTGGAAATCTTTTATTTTTAACTGCAACTGCACGTGTGACCTCAGCTCCACTTCGGCGCTCCTGCCCAGGGTTTATTTCAGCCTGCAAGCATACCTTTTTAACGTTTGCTACCGATGAGCCCCTGATTACACCTTTCTCTATCCTCAATTTGTTGCTGATATCCTTGTAGCTCAGCCCTTCACTGACCCACCTCTGAATATCTTGCAGATGTAGTTCAAGTGCCATTATGGTCAACTATAACAAGCTAGCTAGCTGCGACCAATAATATATCTTCGACTAAAAAATATCTATCATATCTACGTACTGTACGTATGTGCATGTAAAAGTATACCTTCTTCGCGAGAAAATACGTACGCGCCGTTTCTTATAACGTAGAGGGCGCTCTTTAATATTCGTGAAATGAAAACGAAATTAGAAATCAGAGAGCCGAGACCGCGTTTGCGATCTGTGATTTTGTTTCTGGTGGTAAAAAACACAAATTATAAATCAGAAAGAGTTTTTTTTCTATTCTGTGTTCTCTGAGTTCTGATTTGTTTTTTTTAACACCAGAAACGAAACCGCAACACGTTTTTTGCTTCGTGATTTTAATTTTTTGTTTTTAATTAAGAAATGACAAAGGAATTTTGGACTTTTCTGTGTCGTGACAGAATCAGAAAAACGAATTATCCAATAGTACCCTGATTCGTCAGACCTACTGCCCGTCGTCCCCAAGCTTTGTCAGCTCGACCAGCTGTGACGCCGTCAAACCTACTGCCCGTCGTCCCCCAGCTCCGTCAGCTCTACCAGCTTGTGACGCCTTCAGAATCAGGGTACTATTGGATAATTCGTTTTTCTGATTCTGTCACGACACAGAAAAGTCCAAAATTCCTTTGTCATTTCTTAATTAAAAACAAAACATTAAAATCACGAAGCAAAAAACGTGTTGCGGTTTCGTTTCTGGCGTTAAAAAAAAAAATCAGAAATCAGAGAACACAGAATAGAAAAAAACTCTTTCTGATTTATAATTTGTGTTTTTTACCACCAGAAACAAAATCACAGATCGCAAACGCGGTCTCGGCTCTCTGATTTCTAATTTCGTTTTCATTTCACGAATATTAAAGAGCGCCCTCTACGTTATAAGAAACGGCGCGTACGTACGTACACGTATTTTCTCGCGAAGAAGGTATACTTTTACATGCACATACGTACAATAACGATTAGTCAATATCAAAATGTTTTCCCTTTTTTCTTTTTTTCTTTAAAAAATTCAATTCGTGAAAATGGATTTGTGAGCAAATTACTTTTCACCAGAACACATTGCAGGGAATATCTGAATATTGTACATTCGGGTAACAATTTCAATGTTTATCTATTGTTAGTACTAATGTTCGTGCTAACATGGGAAACATTATGTTTGATGTCACTACTTACTTCGATTTAACGTTAACGCAATACATGCGTTAGAATCATTATTATTGTCACTCATCAATCAATATCTATTTATCAGCATCTAAACTTAGATCTGAGACCGCCCATTACAATAGATAGAGATCTTTTAAGAACATCTCTAAGGGATGTTGATCAATTTTTGTGTCTCGGAAGTGAATGCCGGCACCTGTTTGTTATTCTTAACACTTTAGCTCGGGGGGGGGGGGGGAGAAAGAAAATGCGGGGAAAGAGCATTCGACACTGAGTTGAGTACTTCTAGAATAGCAATGGCATCGGAGAGTAAATATTGTCAGCACAACAACTAAAATTCAATTCAACAAACTAAATTTCATTAGCCTTATTAAGCAGCCGTTGTTTATTTTGGGACACGTCATTATATGGGTACTGATAGTAGAAATAAGACCTAAAATAGACGATGTGTGTATTAGGTGAATGTACACTGTACGTTTAAACATCCGTAGGACATAGAACAAGGAAAATTACGTACTTAGGCCGAAATTAGCCTTCACAGTTGTATATTGTGTATGACAGCGTTAGGAGTACACAAATTAACAAATATTATATACCTCACTTAAGTAATCCAGCCCTCTGATTGGTCGAAATTGCATTCATAAACTTCAACTGTTCCTGTGAAATTCTCGGTAACCATGCATAAAACATTTCAATATTTTTAATAACCATGGTTATTAAAAAAATAAGTCAGTCTCCATGGTTACCCCATAGGTTTACATGTTAAAAAATGGTTTGAGCGATGAAGGATACCATACGTGTGCGAAAAATTGGTCGGTAATTTCATACAAGACAAGACAATTCCAAACAAGACAAAAATGGCTCAAGAATCTCTCCCAAGATTTCAACTTATCAAATGCAAGACTCGCTGACAGCAAGAACAACAAAAAGGGTACGTGAAATTATCCATAAACATGTTCGTTTAGTTGCTGAAAAAGCATAGACGTATAGACTGTAGACGAAATTAGATCTAGTTGTCAGGGTGTCTGATCGCGTACCCGATGTTGTGTGTTAAAATTATTCACATAGAGATTGTACGCAATGCATTCCCTATGCAGTCTACGTGCATTCCGCGACCATGCAAAAAAGGTCAAGTTTTTTTTTCAATTCGAGATTCAAACCTTTATAATCTGTTGTGATCCTGAAGGTGATACTCAATAAGTGAGGTGTCATATGAAAGCGCAGGTTCTTCTCCATATTCCCCACAGGGCCGGCCCACCCCCAAAATTGTAAAAATATCTTGCTTAGACTAGAATCTAGATCTAGTCTACTTTCAAAGATACAAAAATAGATCTAGTTGTCAGGGTGTCTTGATCGCGCACCCGATGCATGTTGTGTGTTAAGGTCAAGTTTTTTTTTTCAATTCGAGATTCAAACCTTTATAATCTGTTGTGATCCTGAAGGTGATACTCAATAAGTGAGGTGTCATATGAAAGCGCAGGTTCTTCTCCATATTCCCCACAGGGCCGGCCCACCCCCAAAATGTAAAAATATCTTGCTTAGACTAGAATCAAGATCTAGTCTAGATCTACTCTCAAAGATACACTCATAAAACACAACCGTGCAGATAAACTAGAGAAAGGCCAAGGTGGTGTCATTAGTTGACTCTTTTGTTTTCGGCATATAAAAATATTAATGACTGCTTTAATATTCGAGAAATAGTTGTTTTTATACGCTCTCGGGAAGGTTACAATTGGGCTATTGCCCTCGGCACGCCTCGGTCAATAGCACAATTCTAACCTTCCCTTGAGCGTATAAAAACAACTATTTCTCTCAAAGCAGTCATTAATACTATACTATAATTGACAAATATTGGTAATAACAGATGTTAAGATGTTAGAAAATAGAATCCCCCAACCCTAAATCATTATTTATGATTCCGAATGAACCATTTTAATGCTACATGAAAGTCTTCCCCTCCCCCCTCCCCCTTTCAACCACACGAACCAATCATTTTGTTTGAATTTGTAACTACATTAAAGATAAACTTGAGTTCTGGTAAAAAAAAGAAAATGAATTCTCAAAGAATCAAATGAAACTTACACTGAATGTTCAAGATTACAAATAAAAGTCATTTGCAAAACTCTTTTGGTAGAAAATGTATACTGGCTGAGTAATGAGCATAGAAAGATAAGGAAATCAAGGTAAGTAGGCCCGACACCATTTGTGTAGTCCCATATACATCTTTCTGTGTACAGTGCTTGTTACTTTAGCAAGACTGGGCCAAATTTATTATGATTTTGATGACTCCAGAACCTTGCAGTGCACACCAATACTTACATGCTACATGATCAACTTTTTCTGATCCATTCCACACCTTTTCTTTCACAATGCAATCGCATGACCAGAACTCAACTTTATCTTTAAATGCATCCCACTTTCACACCAGGAGGAGGGAGAAAGGGGAGAGGGGAGGGTGTGGATGGTCATGGTCTGAGGGACAGGTAACTACCATTAAACTAATAAGGTATACCGACAAAGCGAGCATTGATTTTTGTACCGTTAATTAAACAGAATAATTAATCGGACTGTTTCGATTTCTTTCGATACGCGCAGTTTAGTCGAATCGATAAAAGTTTCGCTTCACCGACCTAACGTTGTGTTCGTTTGGTCTTCAAAAATATTTGGCAAAAAAGCATTTATATTTAAATATCATACAAATCAATGTATTGCAAATACTAAAGGCGTCTTGACTACCCCCTCGGATGAATACGTGCGCAACATGATAAGGCTTTACCCTGATAAAGTTTTATTATCATTGGAACGGTCGACACCTCCCTCAAACCATTGAATCACCAACATTCTCTGTTCCAAATGTAAACAAAATAAAAGGATTAAGGTTCAATGGATGTCATGTGTAGAGGGCGCTCTTTAATATTCGTGAGATGAAAACAAAATCAGAAATCAGAGAGCCGAGATCGCAATGCGATTTGTGATTCTTGAACAAGAAACAAAATCACGAAACAAAAAACGTGTTGCGATTTCCTTTTCTGTGGTGCGAATCAGAATTCAGAAATCAGAAAGAGTTTTTCTAGTTTTAGTTTTCTGATTTCTGATTCGTGTTTTTCACTACCAGAAACGAAATAGCAACACGTTTTTTCCTTCGTGATTTTAATTTTTTTTTTAAAATAAGAAATGACAAAGGAATTTTGGACTTTTCTGTGTCGTGACAGAATCAGAAAAACGAATTATCCAATAGTACCCTGATTAGATAGAGAGATGCCATCAGAGTGAGATCGAGGAGAGAAATGCGGAGGTCGAGGAATGCGAAATGCGAGTGCATTGGTTGATCGAACGCGTTATGTAATGTTGTCTGGCGCACTCGACACCGCCCGCCGGCTGAATTGGGTCGAACTGCAACCCACAGAATGCAAAATCCTCCTCCTTTTTGTTTGTTTGATTTTTATACAGTACTCAAGTTGTCAGTAAATACTGGAGAGAGCTGTAGAGGATGCTGCGCTGTAGTCAGATAATTTTGGAGTGAAAATGGTAGAAGACGGTCACTATGTCTAAGGAATTTTCTTTTTATTTCTTCCTATCTCTATATTTATTTCTTACTCTGTTTAGGGGGCGTGGGGGTACTCAAGCCCCCCCCCCCCCCCGTTAAAAAAGTAATAATAATAATAATTGCGAGAACCCTCAGGCTCCACCCCAAGCCTCATAAACCATTGTTGAGTCAAACGTGAATAGAAAGTGCTCCACTCCCCCCCCCCCCCTATCTCTCTCTCTCTCTCTCTCTCTCTCCCTTCCTCCCTCCCTCTTGCCTCAATTCCCTTTCTCCAGCTCTTTTTGAATTCACATCACATTCTCTTTCTAATACTTCCCCGTTGAATCAGACATTAAAACAGGCAAATAAAGTAGATAGATGCCGAAATATCTTAATTTAGGGTGCATGGTGCCGGGTAATCATTTTATTTTCCATAATAAAATATATACAAGTACATATTTGTTTTACAAATAATAAAATGTGAAATCTAAGCACTTGTTATAAAGTGAATAGGAATTACCATTTCGCATTTTCGTAATTCCGAAAATGAAATATGTTTTTCATTCAGAAGTGAACGCAGGATTTGTTATTACGAATCGTCCGAATTAAAATGAAACATCAGGAGGTGTGGGGGGGGGGGGGGGAGACGATCCCGCCGTTTTATATATTTTTTTTAAGTTTTTTAAATAAATAAATATATTTACCATTTGTGGGATGGAACACCCTGATCAGCACAAGTGCTGTTTTTATAGGGATCTAGACAAGTTTCAAGAAACAAAACGATCAATACAGCTGGTAGAAAGTAATGAAATGCAACTAGGCAATAGCTGATTCTAAAACTGTAATCAGCTTCAGAACAGGTTTAGACAAGTCTTTTATTAAAATCTAAAGTTTGTATCTACTAATTCATTCGGCCGAAAAGTCGCTCAGTGGGGGGGGGGGGGGGGGGGGGGGGGTGTTAAGCGGACACTTTTTTTTTTTTGGGTCTCGAAATTTGAAAATTTGACATTTTTCTTCGTTTGGGGGGGGGGGGGGGGTAAGGTCACCTTTTTTAGGTTAGCCGTGGGCATAATTTCGTTTTTTTTTTTCTTTTTTAATAATTAAAACAAAAAAAACAAAGGGGGGGGGGGGTTTAAGTCAAATTTGAAAATTTGACATTTTTCTTCGTTTGGGGGGGGGGGGGGGTAAGGTCACCTTTTTTAGGTTAGCCGTGGGCATAATTTCGTTTTTTTTTTTCTTTTTTAATAATTAAAACAAAAAAAACAAAGGGGGGGTTTAAGTTTTTTTAGGGGGGTTTACACACATAAAAATACCAAAAAGGGGGGGTTAACCCCCCCCCCCCTCCCTGCGTACGCCCCTGGTGCTGCACAAGAATAGGGTCATATGCTCACGCAGTATTAAGCGCTCTAACCTCTACGCGCACTACTGCGCTCTGAAAACGAGTTCAATAGTACTGGAAAATATTGCACTCCTTTTCATGAAAACGAGGGCAATAGGCTCAGTAAATGAATCACACGTGACCGCGCCTGACCAATCAATTGATTAGGATCTGGGAGGGAGTTGTTAAAAGGTAGGCGTTACTACTGCAGCAACTAGGCGTTACAACTAGGCGTTGTGGCGTGCGCCTGTAATCCAGCTAACAGTGGAAGTTACAAACTGATTCAGCCGAGGACGCAGGTTCGAAACTGATTCACGTCTTTCGGATGGTGACGTTTAAAGGTCGGTCCCCAGACGTAAATAATCATATCTGATTGATACACGTCTGTAAAAACCAAATACACACACACACACACACGCAGCTAGAAGGATTAGACCACACATCGAGCCATCGAGGTCACTGTGACAGGTGGCTATCTCATTAACTCAGCTCTCATTTAACATAAGAAAAAGAGGATCATGGGGGACCAACAGGCACCGATTTGGGAAGTTTTCTATATAGAGGGAGCAAGTAGCTACAAGTAGGACAGTGTGCCTTTAGAACATAATATGAAATGTGAAAATTGTACCAAAATAAACATTATTATTTTGTTCTAATACTGTAATGATAGCATCAAGAAAAACAAATAATGCAATATTACCAAAATATAATACTTTTATTATATATTTTGTTATACAATATTGTATGTCAAGTGTATGTAAAGCAAGCTTTGTGATTTTAATTTCATTAATACTTTTTAAGACATTTTGCTACCCAGTCTACTTAGGCGTCACACTCGATCGCTCCCTTACCTACAAGAACCACATTGCCAACACAAAGGCGAAAGTTGGAGCCCGCAACAGCATCCTCAAGAAGCTAGCCAACACCAACTGGGGGACTGATAAGTATTTTAAAAGTTATTTTTATTTTTTTAACAATCTACTCATTCAAGTTTAGTTCATTAATTTGAGGTTATTTTATATGAATGTTTTTATATACTGTAATTTACATTTGTAAAACATTGCCCAATTCGGCCTTGTAGGCCGCGATGCATTGTTGCTCTTTTATTCTCAATAAAACCATTATCTATCTATCTATCTCTAGAACAATCCGGACGACAGCCCTCGCGCTTTGCTTCTCTGCTGCGGAGTATGCATCACCAGTATGGAGTAGGTCGGCCCATGCACCCAAGATTGACCCAGCTCTAAATCATCTTGCAGAGCGATCACTGGATGCCTAAGGCCAACTAAAGTAGAAGACATCTACCTGCTCTGCGGTATTGCCCCTCCACACGTCAGAAGGTTGGTCTTGTCCCAGAAAGAAAAGGACAAACAAGAAAACAATCCACTCCACCCACTCTTCGAACAACAGCCAGTGGGCAAGCGGCTCAAATCCAGACACAGCTTTCTGCACTCGGTAGAGCCTCTTAATACTAGCCCTCACAACCAAAGGATGACTTTGTGGTCTAACCACCTTCAGACCACTCCACATAAACTCTCCCTCAGCCCGAAGGAATCCCTCGCAACCGGCTCCAGTGAGACTTGGCCTACCTGGCTTAGCCTCAACCGCCTAAGAACTGGCTACGGTCGATGCAGAGTCCTAATGCAGAGGTGGGGTCTAGGAGAC
Organism: Strongylocentrotus droebachiensis; assembly: GCA_035222895.1. Lineage (NCBI taxonomy): Eukaryota > Metazoa > Echinodermata > Echinoidea > Camarodonta > Strongylocentrotidae > Strongylocentrotus > Strongylocentrotus droebachiensis. The sequence goes on along the minus strand of JAVYIG010004502.1, from coordinate 6,196 downwards.
GAACACACGGCATGTGAATGCGGCCAGGAACAGACAATGGAACACCTGCTAGTCTTCCCACTCCTGCCAGAGCCATGCACCCAAGAAGACCTGGAAGCCGTTAATTGCCGTGCCAAAGCCTGTGTGGACCACTGGACGGGGACTTGTGTAGTGACTCGATAAGAAGAAGAGAAGACATTTTGCTTAATACTTTGTTCAAATTTTGGTTTGTGTGTACTGTAGCCTGTATATAAAGGTTAACGTACCGTACAAAATACTACACTCTTTCTATAGTGAACTTGTTCTTCTTTTCATTATTGGGATTTTTCATTAAATTATTTCATTTCAATCATTTATTCATTCATATTCATTAATTATTTTTTGTTGGTGCAAATTTATCTCAATTGAATAATAATCGCGTGCAACGCCTTTATTGTTTTATGAGTATTCATTTCTAATATCTATTGTGTAAAGACGAAAATATGTCTATATACATTGTATAAGGGACTGGTAATACTAAATGCAATACAATACAATTAAGTGCAAAGAGCGTAACACATTTGTAAATCTCAACACGTAGCCATTTTGTAGGCCACCTTAGTCAAATGCACTGGGTTGGGGTTCAAAATCTAAACATCTTGTTTGAAAATCTGGTAGAATAATCAACAAAGTAATGTTCCTCCTCTGTATCAATAACGAAATGCCCATTTCCAGAGGCAGACGTGTGTTTGTGGTGCTCCGTAAATTCCCATATTTTGTGCGTTTATAGTGCACTTTCTTTTGACTGTTATACATCTACGTCTTGGAAACTTTCCTGTGATTGTGGACATTTCACTCTTTTCGACGGTGTGTGAACATTTTCCGAGATATATTCGTTTTTCGTCAATTTTAATCCAGTTTTTTAGCGAATTTATATTTCAAATTTGAACATTCTGCGTAGCATCAAAACAATTGTGCGCAAAAATATTGCGCCATACTAGTTAAGTTACGCAAGGACAGCAGATACCAACGCAGCAACGTAACCATGGAAACTTTGCCAACAAATTTACGTGGACTCCGCGTGAAGCACCTACGTGCTGAGTTACAGAAAGAGGTATGCATACAAACGGAGTAAAGGCGATCCTTCTTGAAAGACTAGAAAAGGCAGTAGGCCTAGACGAAATAAGGAACACTAATGCCGCTGGTGATGTAGATGAAGATAAACATGTAAAGCCAGATGATGTCTTCAATGATGACGCAGACTGCCGACAACTACTGCATGATGTACTGAGTGAAATGAAAGGCTTGAATAGTAGGCTAGATACTATCGAGAAGAAGTTCAACAATCTATTCGAACAGCATACTTCTACTTCTACTTCTACGACGATACTCAGCAGGATCCATAAGTCAGGATGTAGTGCAAGGGAGAAGGAGAAGGAGAAGGAGAAGGAGACGGAGAAGGAGAAGGAGCAAGGGAATCTGAGGGCACAACAACAAGTATCTAGGCCTACCACCAAATATTTCCCGACAATTGCCACGCATAACCGGTTTGAAATATTATCCGAGAACACGGAATCAGACAACAGTGCCAAGAGTGTATCAATGCCAATGAAAGATCAACTTCATGAATACAAGGCCAAGCACCTGAAGTTGTTCTCCGGTATCTGTATATGTATCTGTATGATTTGGTCAGCAAAATGTCCTTTCCAGACACATCCACGCTAACGTATTTGTAAACAGAGCACGCTGTGTGTGGGTTGACTCAAATCAAATATTGGGAATGTTTAAGTAGATTGTTCTTAAAAGTGGTTAATGATGGGCTGCTTACTATGGAGGTTGGGAGGTTATTCCAGTCCTTGATGGATGACACAAAAAAGGAATCCTGGTAGGCTCTAGCTTTGTGGCGAAGTTGTAGGAACTTCTGGTTGTTCCCCTGGTTTCTCTGGGATTCGTTGTACATAGTCATACAAAGGAATGTCGACCAGTCCATTCTTCATTTTGTATAACATGCCGAGTCTCTGGTTTCTCCTTCTAGTTTGAAGCGATTCCCATCCTAGGTCTTTTAGCGCCTTGGTGACTGTGCCTTCTTCTCTACTGTAGTTGCTAGTACAGAATCTGGCTGCTTGTCGTTGGACACGTTCTAGGGACTTGATATTCTGCTTGGTAGAGGGATCCTAAGCTGACGATGTATACTCAAGAAGCGGTCTTACTACGCCAGGTACGCAGTTGATTTCACCTTCTTGTTGCAACTCCACAAGTTGCTGCGGACTACATTCTGTATTCTCTGGGCTTTCTTGGTAGCTGTCTGAGTATGAGTATTCCAGCTCAATGTATTCGATATGTGAACACCCAGGTATGGATGAGAAGACACACTCTCGAGACTATGGTTACAAAAGTTTATGAGGGGGGTTTCTCTTACCAATGGTCATGGTACAGCACTTGGTTGGGTTGAAGTTCATCAGCCATGTGTCTTGCCAGCTTTCCAGTTGTCTAAGATCTTTCTGCAGTACGCTGGTATCTTGATCAGCTGATACGGCTGTATACAGCAGACAGTCGTCTGCGAACAATGTGGTTGTGCAGGCCATGTTGTTTGGTAGATCGTTAATGTACAACAAGAACCATAGTGGGCCGGTCACTGTACCCTGCGGTACGCCAGATGTAACAGATGCAGGTAGAGATGAATGACCATTGATGACAACTCGTTGTGTGCGGCCCATCAGAAAAACTTCTCACCCAAGAAGTGATTTCTCCCTCAAGTCCATAATATTGTAGTTTAGAGATTAGGCGACGATGAGGGACCTTGTCGAAAGCTTTTGTAAAATCAAGCACTGCCATGTCGACTAACTTATTTCTATCCAGTTCTTGGCTAATATCATTGATTGTGAGAATTAGCTGCGTTTCATTAGATCTTTTAGCACGAAACCCATGTTGGAAGTCTGATAGGATATGTTGATTTTCTAGGTGTTTCATTACGTGGCTATGTATGATGTGTTCCATGACTTTACTCAATACTGATGTCAACGAGACAGGTCTGTAGTTTGCAGCACTCTTCCTGCTCCCCTTCTTGAAGATGGCGGCTACGTTGGCGGCTAACGGAGTCGATGAGCACTTCGATATCACCAGCTTTAGATCTTACACTCTGGCAATTAGTCAATATCAATTTAACTTTGTCTCTCTCTTGGCATTACACTTTCTATTCTCTTTATTATGTCTCTTATTTCTGTTACTGTTGGGCTTGGGCTGCGATGCACCCACATCCTTCTGGCTTGCCGGCTGGGAGCAGACATCAGCATCAGCATCAGTATCAAGAGCATCAAAAGGGTTTTCAGTTGAGATTTCACCTTCGCTGAAGAATGAGTCTGAAAAGTTTAGTTCACTGCAGAGTGGGCAAACCCACGTACAATTGTTGGCCATAAGTGATGTGTACAACTGGTAATCTATATCACAGCAGGCTGTGTGTAACCATTTATCGCAGCTATCACACTGACTGCGTGGTGATCCCTTAATACATTTCCATCGCACATACTACACGGGGCGCAACAATCAGAGCAATACCACTGTGCAGAGTTGGCTCTCAAGTTCGATAATTGCTTTTGTTTGACTCCAACACAACTAGGATGGAATAATAGTTGGCAATCAGAGCATGTAAGTTTGTTCTTGCCGATCACAAGTTTACTGCAAGAGCTGCAAGCCTTCGCTGAACTCTTCTTTCTGTTGGAAGGTCGAGCTGGTCCAGGTTGGGTTGTACATCCCCAGCACACATGATTAACCCCAAAATAATAGTTCTAGGTTGGGAACAGCTTAGATCTCTTTGACTAGTCTGGTTATACATGGTAACAACATGATCCATGAATTTGTTTCTGTTTGATAATCTCGAGTTCCAAATAGGATCAAATACATATCTTGCTGCTAATGCAGTGGTATCCCTTCTCGGCATGCAGAAGGCATAATTGCATACAGCATGGTGGCTAATGATTGTCAATTTAGGTCTACTTACAGTCTGTAATCCCTTCTCCCAGCATGAATATCTGTCAGACCTACAAATAACTCTCCAAAACCAACATCACCCATCCTGAAGTTATCTCTGATGACGCAACTGATGACAGCGACGCAACTGTTGACAGCGACGCAACTGATGACAGCTCAGGCCGATCTTTGTCAACACCTACTAGTACTATCGAAAATAATATCGCTAGTGATATTCGTTTGTCTCGCAATGTGGTCAATAAGGAATCTAAAAGATCACGACGTTTCGTATGCTACTGCAATACTTCGTCAGGTGATAAGTACTACTTCTACTTCACCACCATACCATGAGCAGATGGAGGGATACCGCCACCGACATAGCGTGATCCGCAACAAACGAGATGTAGTTGTGGTCGGTGATTCCATGATAAAACACATCGACGGAAGACATCTCTCCCGCAGCAAGAACGTGAGGTGCGTCTCTTTTCCGGTGCAAAAGTGAGAGACATCTTCACCTCTTCACCTTGCGAGTTTTCAAGCCAGGGGGAGAACTGATCATCCACGCTGGCACCAACAACATCTCTGAGGGTGCTGGTGAAGTTTGCCACCAATCACAGACCTCGGCAAGTCTGTTGCTGCCGAGGGGTTTAACGTCTCAGTCTCTACGATCATCCATCGTAGATGGGAGAGTGAAGCAGACAAGAAGCGGGTTGATGATATCAACTATCTGATGGAGTTGGCAGCCAGCGAGAACAGATGGGGCCTCATCATCAACAATGATATCAGCGAGCAGCATCTCGGGCGTGATGGCGTCCACCTCAACAGAGCCGGTCAACGAATCTTGGCAGGCAACCTGAAACGCCTCATCAACAGTGCTGACCAACCGATAACACGAGGCCATGGCTGGACTCAACGGTCGTCCGATCAAGTTACAGGCAGTGAACCTGGAGCAAGCCGGCATCAAGCCATCTACCGAGAAAACCAGAGTCTTCATTCTGATGAGGAAAAAAGCAGCCCCGTAAAGTCCTACGCCGAATCTATTTCTGGAGATCTTTGGATTTCAGTGCAGTCGATCAGAGGTCACGACCGAAACCAGCCTTCAGACCATCCAAGGTGGACATGAAAGACTGGGCGAAATATCTTCAATTTGTAAGAAGGGTATTGAATTAAATGAAAATTTGACAAAATCTAGTGATGATCCGAAAATTATAGTTGACGGTCGAAAATATAAGTTCCCTTGTGGGAACTGTGATAAGCCAGTCAAATGTAATCAACACGGCCTTCTGTGTTCTTATTGTAAAAAATGGTTTCACACTAATTGTCAAGCTATCAGTTTTTTAGAGTACCGCAGGTTATATTATGAATGCCCTGATGAGAAGTGGAATTGTTTAACATGTTGTCTGCCATCTTTTTGTGACTCATTATTTAATGACGATTGTTTAGAGAAAGAAAGCCAAAACGAGGATAGTCTAAAGAAAACTATTTTAAGATAACGCGCGTTACACCTGAAAAGCAAGCGATAGCAAGAGTAATTCAGCCAAACCTCAGAGATTAAAACACTTAATCTCTTTATCAAGAATTTGAAGAAAAGTTTAAAGTTAAAGGTCTTCATTTTTTACACCTTAATGTGAGGTCTATTCTAAACAAGATATCGGAACTTAGAATTCTTTTTAAAAGAAAAAGGCTGTCTATTATTGCTTTCACTGAAACATGGTTAAACAATTCCATAAATGATGAAGAAATTGAAATAGACGGATATAAAATCATACGCGATGATCGATCCTCTGGCTCTGGAGGTGGTGTATGTTTCTATATCAGAAATGATATTGAATTTAATATTATGGATGCTATAAGTACTGAGATACGGAATCCCTGTGGATAAATTTGCTTAATATACCAAGATCAAAACCAATTGTTGTTGGTGTTCTGTATCGACCTCCGAAAAACAATTTGTTTATCGAGAAATTGTCCAATATTCTTGATACATTAAAGAAGGATGACGAAATAATTCTTTTAGGAGACATGAATATTTGTCTTCTTCGCAAATCGCCACTGGCTAAAAAATATATTGACTTGTTGAGTCTTCATGGGTTTAGTCAACTCATTAAAGAGGCAACACGCGTTACACCTACATGTTCTTCTCTATTGGATCATGTTGGTTGTACCAAAGAAAATAAAATAAGTCAAAGTGGTGTCATTGATCTAGGCAGGCGCGCCGGAAGCAGTTTGGGACTGGGGGGGCAAACATTCCAGGGGGCTCACATTCCAGGGG